>BHDV01065627.1:46942-62270 GCA_005406045.1 Adoxophyes honmai
TTAGTCGCTAAAAGTCGTATCATTTGAATTGTCCCACGCAAACCGTCGCACTACAACATTCGACGATTTGCGCCGTTTTATTGGGTCGCGGTCCGACTTATGACAGCAGACTTACGACGTCGTATCTTGGCAACGGTATACGCCACGAACTTTCATACCCCGTGCAAATCGTCGTAATTGTGAAGTTACGACTCTATGCATGTGTAAAAATCGTAGGTACGACTTTTTATTTTGTACATTTTTTTAATTATTGGTCGTAACTCATACTTACGACCTTCTACAACCGGTTCATGTGACATTATTCAAACGTAAATAGTCGTAACATACTTATACAACCTTTAGACAAAAAGAATAAAGTCGTAACTTTAGGTTTTGTGAAATATTAATGAAATAATAATTTACATTGCAATAAATATATCTATTTCCTGTTATTTAAACTACTGCGCCTAGACGGAACCAAAAATTTAATCAATAAGTGTCATATACCTTGCAAAATACACATAAGTATTTTAAAATCGCTCTCCTGATACATTACAAATTTAGCGTTACGACCTTCTGCGTAGGAGGTGTCGATATTTAAGGTACTTCCCTTTCATGGTCCATAACTTTGGGACACCCTGCATAGAAAATTACCCCTTCTACCCGCCAAATTACTTTGCCACACTGTACGCAAAACACCTTGTAAAATATCCTATGACCTACTTTTAAACGCTCAATCGCTAATCGCTTATCGCTCGCACCACCCCATAATGCGACCGATTCCAGGGATCGTCCACCAAACGGCCGCGGGCCGAGACATATCGCCCCCTATTATTGTTACTGATATTGTTGCTCGGGCTTTGTTACGTTTCGACGTCACTATTGATAAAAATGTAACGTGTGGGATAGTCTTGTTGTCTGGTTTAGAATAACAAGTCTCCGTTTCTTCCGTGGATGTCGACTAAGGGTTTGGTATGTTTTAGGCGACATGCTGACAACCTGTCACTGTGCCTGTCAACTGAAAACTCAAAAACAATTGCTAGGGGTTGATGGTGGTGTGGTGTATGTTTGTATAATTATTTATGCATACATACATACATACATACAATCACGCTTGTGTTCCCAAACGGGATAGGCAGAGCACATGAAACGCTTCGCAGACGGAACCATAATCATTTCACGCGTTTCGCCACTTTTAGAATAATTTTAGGTTTAAATACGATTGAAAGAGCTATATAATAGTAACAGGCTACTAGCCCGTCACCTAAAGAACACCTAGACCTTCCTTAGCCGCCTCTTACGACATCCACGGAAGAAACAAAGAAGTAATTCCAAACTTAAAATTTAAAATTGCATTGTAAATTCTCAGCGGCATTAATTCAATCTTATCTAATCTTTTCCAACTCTATCAAACATCACAATTTAATCTAACCCGATTTAACCTGGAATAGTTGAAACTGTTTTATCTGAAACAGAAAAATGGATTCCGCTCCAGTCGTTGAGCTTATCGGAGTCCAATGAAATCGGAGCTTATATAAGCTTCGAGAGCTTTTGTTAGATAAGATTTAAGCGGGCAGGTACCTTTGTTCCACTACCTATCATTTTAAACTAGTATATTTAAACAATCTTGCTCAGAAACTGGTGATTTTTAAGATTCCAGCAAAAAATAGAACCGTTGTGTATGATCTTTCAAACAGTCGATGTTAACTTGTAACGGCCGTTTGGTTTTGGTAACATCTGTCAAATTTGTTGTTTTATTATTCAGTTACTGATACCGAATCACCATGGCAAGTCACACGGTTCTACATATGCAAATGATAAAACTTTATTCGAAACTGTGGCGGACTTAGACCGATGTTATATTGCATTCATAATGATATAAAAGGGCCTTTCCAATAATTAAAAACTTATATTTTATCTCACTCAAAACCTTGTTTTAATCAATTTTAATATCAACCCGTCTTTGTTAAAAGCTTCTACAGATTCGTCATGTCTGTCTGTCAGTCCATAAGTCACAACCAGTTTTTAAGCAACTACAAGAACAATGATGTTGGAATTCTGTGAACCGCATAAGATTTTCACACGAAAATTTAAAAAAGAACATCATACTCAGAATAGAGCCCCCTATACTCAGAACGGAAACAATTTTTTTTTCATCGAACCCATACGTGTCTGGTACCCATAGATACCTACACACATACATAAATATGAATACTTGTTTTAAATCTGTCGCGTATCTCGTTCCCACTATGTATAACGGTTGACCTATACAGTTTGGTCTGAAAAATCCTCCTACGTGCAACTCAAAACAAACAAAACAATAGCAAAATCATTATTTACCATTCACAAAAGCCGAGTTTTAATTAAAAATTTCAATCACGCAAAGCAATCTTTTGAAACAGCAAAAAACCATCATGGCGGCAAGACATCTAATTATTCCTAACACCTGCCGTTTGAATATTGAACGAACGATTTCCATTACAAATCGGAATTGTATCATTTTTGCTGAAGTTTGAAACACAATGGGAGGGAATTGAAATTTTGGTTGCATGGACGGCAAATCTTTGACTTTAAAAAAAATCATCTGCGGCATGTAGACTTAAACAGGTAACGGATAAAATGATTGCGTTCTTTTAAAGACGTGTCAACCATTAAAAAAACAACTTCATTACATATATATAACTACAAAAAAACTACTCTACTACCATTTCGAGGCCACTTCTAACATAATTTTTCGGTTTAAAGTTAAGAGGTATATGAGTGACAGGATGCTAGCTTATCGTCCACAATATACTTTAACCTTTTTCCTAAGTCGCCTCTTATAACCTTCACGTAAGAAATGGAGAGTCGATATTTTGAACCTGACACGACACGGTAAGCTAACTTCAACGTAATTTTAATTTTAATTTAAAAAATGTCATAACTTAATCAGTTTTCCTGTGTAAGGACTATTATACTAAAAATCTAATTCCTCTGTTGTAACTATAAATACGTTTTAAATATCTAACACTTAAGCGTATTCGATAGAAATACGTTTATCGAACTTCTTTCGGCACAAACCCTAAGAAAACAGTCGCAACTACTACTTTATTCATGAAATAATCTCACAGAAACTAAATATTGAGTCGCTCGCCGCCTCTCCCATAAAAAGACTAAACTATATTGAATTTCCTATGAACATACGCTCTTTTAGAATAGGTTTAGTCCTCGGGAATCATACATTACTAATGCTTGCACTCAATACATTTTGTAGTAACCATTTGTCTTGAAATCCGGCTGTTAAAGTAAAGTATGGCGCTTGAGGGAGAACGTAAGGCAACGGTAACTATGCAATTCTTTTCAGTGAAGGTATTTTGTAACCGACGACGCGTCGTAGAAGGAACAGATGTGTTGTTGCGACATGATGTGACGACACGTTTGCGTCATGCTAAACTTTAAGCTCTTTAAATTCGGTACGAATTTTAGAGCGTTATACTTTTTTACTAATGTAATTATAATGTACGTAATCGCGTGTGGTGCCGGGTTAGAATAGCACCTCCCCCTTTCTTCCCGTGGGTGTCGTAAAAGTCGACTATGGGAAAGGGTTTAGAAGGGGTTAAGAAGTATTGTGGGCGATGGGCAAGCAACCTGTCACCGCGATATCACGTTTAACCATCTGGTTACCCTGAATTTGCTAAACGTGGCACTGAATTTTTTGAATTCATGTGCTCTGCCTACCCCACTTGGGAATACAGGCGTGAGAATATGTATGTATGTATGTATTATAATGTACACCCTGTGTGGTGTCGGGACAGAGTAATATCACTCCATTTCTTCCGTGGATGTCGTAAGAGGCGACTAAGGAAAATAGGTTTAGGTATGATTTAGGCGACAGGCTAGCAACGTGACACTATTATACCTGTTCCATCTGTTATCAAATCTAAAACTATGCTAGAAGTGGCTGCGAAGCGTGAAATAGTCAAGATGATGGTTTTGTTTATGTCACGTTTCGTATGCTCTGCCTACCCCGTTTGGGAACATAGGCGTGATTGTATGTATGTAAACGTAGAGTAATGTATTAGTATTCATTGTGACACATTGCAGAGTTGGTTTTATCAAGATAAAAATTGCCATACTTTTTTTATAAAAACTACAGTGAGACTCATTCATAATGAAATAAAATGGAGCCGCTCACGTCTTTATATCGAGTTAACTCGACACGTTTCGGGCCAATTCGTAACTCATTATCTGTAGCAATGCGCTACGGTGGCAGTCTGGGTCTAATCACCGTTGACCCGCCAACTTATAACTTAAAAATATTGTAGAAGTAGCCAAGAAAAGTCAAATAGTCATCATGGTTTTGTCTACATAGCCCTTTGTGTGCTCTACCTACCCCATTTGAGAAAAAAGCCTGATGTGTGATATAAAACATATTTTTGCGTCCACTGTACCCCAAACTTTTCGTCGCGCTGGAAAAGTTAACGAAGAAATCATTTTTTCCCGTCTGTCTGTCTAAATAAATAATACATTAGTCTTTCGAACTTCTCAAGTTTTCCACCATTTTCCTAATAGGTTTTTCCTTTAAATTGGCAAAAAAAAATGTTCACTTCTGTTTCTCTGATTAATGAACAGAATAATTAATACATTAAATGTATCGACTCTGAATGAAAATGTTTACTTACCTTTTCTATTCACAATAGTTATAGTTCCGGTGAAAGTGAATTTTTAGAGTTCCGTACCCAAAGGGTAAAAATAAGACCCTATTACTGAGACTTAGCAGTCTGTCTGTCTATCTGTCACTAGGCTGTAGGTAACTAGACTGTTGCAATTTTCACAGACGCACTTCTATTGCTGCTACGAGTATCACAACAAATTTAATAATAAAAATAAAATAATTATTATAACGGGAGTTCCTAAACAATAATCGTGATTTTTTTTGGTGTTTTTGGGTCGATATAAAATAAATATTAACTAAATAATAATAGAAAAACTTAGTTAAGGGAGACCCCATTCTACAAGCGTGATTTAATTGCAGTGATTTGATTGCACCTCTCCATTTCTTCCGTGAATGTCGTAAACGGCAACTAAGGATAAATAATAATGGTATAAGTATGCTTTAGGCGAAAGACTAACATCCTGTCACTATTGCACCTATTTTACCTAAAACCTAAAAACATGCAAAACGTGAAATCATGGTTTTGGCTATGTAACATTTCTCATGCTCTGCCTACCCCATTGGGGAATATATGGATGTAAGTACGTTCACCAAGTGTTCCTGGTATCTTACTTGATATGTCTGTCTAAGCGAGCTGGAAGTTTGTTTGTTTATCATGAACTCGTGAGCTAGTGAACTATGTTATCCTTGGGGGCGCTGCTTCGAACTTAGTGTTTGTTTGAGGAAATTTGGCAATTTGCGTTACGTTATTGTATGAAGAACGCTATAAACTACATACATACATACATACATACAATCACGGCTGTGTTCCATTAGAAAAAACGATGACTATTTCACGCTTATCTGACATTTCTAGCATAATTTGAAGTTTAAAAACAGTTGGAAGAGGTATAATAATGACAGGTTACTAGCCTGTAGCCTAAAGAATACTTAAATCCATTTCCTTAGTCACCTCTTACTACATCCACGGAAGAAATGGAGAAGTGCTATTACCCGACACCACACGGGTTAAATTTACTCGGCGCTTTAACGTCATTCGTGTTGCAATCTATTCATACTCATACTCATTTATTGGTGATATAATTATTATTACACGTCATCTATAATTCGTCAAATAAAATAATATAACTAACTATGTCACTTATTAGCTTATTACTAACAATCACATTATTGAAAATTGTGTATTAAACTTAAGATACTCTTCAAACGTGTAAAATGTGTGTCTTAGTTTAAATAAATTTGCGATGAAGCAGAGGTGATCACCTCACTCAGTTGTAGAATTAACATCTTACGTTCATTTTTATTTTTGCAAACCCTTTTAACGCTGTTAGCCAAAACAAAGCGAACACGCTACATTTAGCTCCGAAAATAACCAAACGACTTTATTAAGCTATAAACCGACGTTAAAAAAACTCATTACATATTTTTTAACTGTACTTAGAGACGCGCAAACGACGTCTGGGCGCTATCGACCCGGTGTTAGCCCTTAGGTGCATACGGTATCAAAAATGATACCATGTCTTTTCACCACTCTAAAATATTTTTATTCTTTCTCGCCACCTTCTAATACCAGTATTTTGTTACCTTTGCTCAAATACTTCAAAGAAAAAAAGAACTGTCAATCCTAGTACAGCCATTTTTATACTAAGTGTCAAAAGTTTGAATTGTGCGGCTACTTTTTGCAAAAGGTGAAATTGCAAGTTTTCATTTTTTTTTATCTGGCGGATCATGAGATATTTCCAATCGGAAAAATATGTATAAGAAAGGTTAGTATTTCTATTTATCGGGGATTATAGAAGTTTTTGTGAGATTTGTGTTACTACAATAGTTTTTTGAGTTTCCAGTTGGTATCGAAAATGATACTCCATGCGATGACGACTTTTTTTGTAGTATCAATAATGATACTCCATGCACTACGCTTACTTTTTCTACTAGCATGGTTTACAGAACTTTTTGAGTTTTTTATACTTTACCATTATTTATCAAGTAGTGTGGGCATGTTAATAAAAGCTTATTTACATGCCCAACATCACCACATAGGGTTTGTCTTAGAAAAGGACGTAGAAGCACTGTTGATTCAGTTAGAAGGTGGAAAAATATCGGAAGACAATGCCGAGTCCGAAGGAGATGATCTGGAGTTTTCTTAATCACTCGAAGACCTGCAAACAATTCTCGAGGAAGAAGAGACAACAGAAGAACCTACAAGTATGGCAGTAGAATTAAATTTTATAGAAAAACCTGGTTTAACTAAGATCCTCAGATCCTCATTTTATTAAACGAGAACAGGCCATAGACGAGTTCACAAGATCCGTATATACCCATAAACACACAAAAACATGAATTTCATTTATAGCTAATGTTTTGCGATTGTTAAAATTCTATTTTTGAAGTTTATATTTTATTGACTAATTATTTTAGAACATCATATTTTTTTAGTGCTTGCTCCATGGAGTATCAAAAATGATACAAAGTGTTTTCGTAAAGAAAAATATATAAAAAAATGATTAAGATTTTTTTGACTAATTTTCCTGGCATTCACCCATATTTCCCAACCACATATATTTTTTTCGTTAAAAAAAATTAAATCATGCACCTAAGGGTTAAAATGTTTATGGCAGGGTTGGATTAAGTTCAAGAACCGAAATCCATCGGTTTGGGGTCTCTGAACACTTCACACCGCAAAGCACCACGCAGCGTAGTGCGAGAATGCGTGTCCTTACGTTGCTTGTAAGTACAGTCACATCTGATACGACTCTATTACTAGGGGCAGTAGGACGTGCCAGATATTTTTGCACGCTCCGTCGTGGCAGATATTAATGCTGTTGACTGTACCTCCATTTGTATAGAAAACACACGCAGTCCAACAAGACACAGACACGCAAGACGCAGTGTGTTACATACATACAATCACGCCTATGTTCCCAAATGAGGCAGAGCACACGAAACGTGATATAAACAAAACCATGACTATATCAGGCTTCGCAGCCACTTCCAGCGTAGTTTTAGGTTTGCTGTATTGGAAGAGGTTGAATAGTGACAGGTTGCTAGCCTGACGCCAAAAACATAAGTGAACCTATTTTTTAGTCGCCTCTTACGACATCCGCGGAAGAAATGGAGAGGTGTTATTCTATCCCGACACCACACGGCAGTGTGTTAATCGCCTTATTGATGTGGCATTCGATGGGCTGATGACGGTTGGAAGATGGCCGAAAAAGCCCATGGAGTTGGGACGTGTTACTATTTTGACCAGGCCGACTGTCCTAGGTGGTAATAGACAAAGTAGGAAAGAAAAGAAAAGAAATACATTTAGAACATTAGAACTGGAGCATTTCTGTGCAATGAAATTATGCGTAACAAAAAATTAACGGCAAGGAAGTATTGTGTCATTGTGTATAATTTGTTGAATTATCAATATAAATGTGATAGAAAAAGTAAAATTTTAAATTAAAGTTAAAGTTTTCATCTAATTTTTTCCACTATTTTTGCTAAAAGTGAATGCAAACCATGAAGTCAATTTAATTATCCTTGTCCAACCGTGCTGAATAAATAGGTATACTAACAATTAGTATCAATGATTAGATCTTTCACCAGATACTTTTTCCGGCAGAAACAGAGTACCCGGATAGTTGAGAAACTAATAAACTGCGCTCGCATCGGATGCATTGTAAAAAGGCAACTTTATTGATATCCGGAGCATTCTTAGCAAATACTGGATCCAATATATGCTCCGGCTATGCATTTCATATGATTTGACGACGCGATTACGGCACGATTCCGACACGATTATATTGCAATCGATATGAAGACACTTTGATCGATTGAACTTAAAATGTGTCCAATAAGTTCGGTGTAATTATGATAGTAAATGTTAGTGTAGAAATCCTTTTCACATACATCCATAAATGAAATGAAATGAAATGTAATAATACAGTTATCGTTCTACAGAACTATAATTTAACACTAGCGCTTGAAATATAATCCACGTATATTTTTATACTTACGCGAGACAAAAATTACGCTTTGATTTAATTACCTCTCGACGTTTTGGCCGCGACAGCGACCGTGGTCACGAGTTGACTGAAGCAGTCCCCTTAGCACGGTAGGACGCGAGTGGAGATACGCTCGAGATATACCATATCTGTCACTGTCTACTGAGATACGTCAGAAAGAGACGGGTAGACTATCGCGCGCGAGACGCGACTAGAGCGTTTTGCCGTGCTAAGCCTACAGAGCACGACGTTCGTTTCGCAGCCCGGGTTCATCGAACTACCCGCACGTGATTTTCAGAAGTAACGGCTCCTCAAACTACCCGCGTTTTATTAATATTTTCCAACGTCACTAAAAATACCGTGATTAACGCGTATCATAATGTAGAGGACAGATCAACTAAAGAAGCAATGATGGCCACCCAGTTCCGCAAACCGTCAGTTTATTTCAACTTACAAACTGTCACAGAAACTGTAAAGAGCCAATAATCATAGAGGAAAAAGCTACTGCGTTACGCGCGATCTTGGGCCAACCAATAAGAGCACAGCGAACGCCGCCATGCTTTGGCGGAATCGTCTTCGAACAACTTCAATGACATTAGTACTCTATAGGTTCTGTCCTCTATGATGCGTATACATAAATATGAGTGAGAATCATGAAAGTTTACAACAGTATATAATCACAAAAGATTAAAACATTATTATTCCACGTACTATGAAACCCGCATAGCAACAGCCACTATTTTTTCACAACAACATACATCATCCTTGACTTTATGATGCTTGAAACAATGAATCACGTACACTGAACGCTCTGTTCCGGGATCCACTTCCGTTTCGCACAAACACAGCAATGTATGCCGTGTTGAATTAATCGCTCGGATAAAAGAGTTGAGGAGTAGGGACTTCCGACTTGGAATTTACAACTGTTTTTAAAGAAATAAAGGGCTGTTGTGGCTGCAAGAAAAGAATAACATACATACATACATATTCTCACGCCTGTATTCCCAAGAGGGGTAGGCAGAGCACATGAATTAAAAATCCAGTGCCACGTTTAGCAATTTCAGGGTAACCAGACGGTTAAACGTGATATTGCAGTGACAGGTTGCTAGCTCATCGCCCACAATGAACTAACCCTTTCCCAGAGTCGACTCTTACGACACTTACGGAAAGAAAGGTGGAGGTGCTATTCTATCCCAGCACCACACGGTAAAAACACATTTTCTATACCATATTCCAGTAAATCTATACCATGTAGACGCGTTGTAAACGCTCGTAGCTTCTATGTTTTGATCATAACGTCTAGTGTAATCAAAGCGGTCACGACTCGATAACGATTTCGTTTGCGAATAATTAACGTGAGGATGTAGAAGAATGTATGGAGACGTGTAGACCGCGGCAGTTGTGAAAACGTACCGTTTGGAGGCGCTGTGTCAGTTTCCTTACTTCACGTTGATTCGCAATCATAATCGTTATCGATTCGTGATCGTTTTGATTACACAAGATGCTCAGCTCCTCTCTTCACACACGCGTCTGTATAGCTTTTTACGCCTGTTTGAATCTATGTATGTCACCGAAAAATAACACAATCCGTAAGTTTATAAATTTAAGGATTTTTTCTAGGAAATTTATAAACTTCCGTTAGACTCCAAACGGGAGACAAATTGTATTGTTTTACGGCCGCATTTTGGTAAAATAATCAATTTAGGTTAGATTGGGTTAGGTTATAGGTCAGTTAACTAAAGCTGGCTCGTAAACAGTACTCACACTTGTACAATTTCGCTAAACATACATACATACATAATCTCACGCCTGTATTCCCAAGAGGGGCAGGCAGAGCACATGAATTTAAAAATCCAGTGCCACGTTTAGCAATTACAGGGTCACCAGATGGTTAAACGTGATATTGCAGTGATAGGTTGCTAGCCCATCGCCCACAATACACTAACCCTTTCCCAGAGTCGACTCTTACGACACCCACGGGAAGAAAGGGGGTAGTGCTATTCTAACCCGGCACCACACGGGTAAACAGTATACTGTATAAAATTAATAATTTTGATCAAATCGGGCAGACTTTTCATGATACGTATGCAGTGCAAAGTCACGCCGCGTGCTAATTCACAGATTTTACACAAACGCGTACGTCTGTTTTACGTGCCAGCTTTAGTTAACTGACCATTAGATTAGATAAATTTTTGCGAAAATGTAGGCGTAAAAAAATATTTGTCTCTCGTTTGGAATCTTACGAAAGTTTAACAATTTCCCAAGAAATTTATAAACTTACGGATTATGTTATTTTCCGACAAATACAAACTCGAAAAATCAACATAGCGCGTTTTAAATGCTATGTCTGCTAGGGTCCTTGTGTCATAGCGAACGCCATGATTTAAGTTACTGATGAAAATCAATTCACTTAAAGGATTATTTTAACAAAAGACCCCAATTCCCTCCAAACCATCACGCTAGAAATCTCCAATTGGCTCCCTAGGGCGGCAATTTATTGATTACCAAACCTTAAGCAGCACAGCAATTATTTAAATGAACTTGTCATTTCGTGGCACCCTTTAAGTATCGTTTTAACCCCTATTTCGCCTTGAGGGATAGGGTGGTAGACTTTTGGTGGGGTAAAGGAGTAAATAATATTGCGGAGACGACCCGGAGAAAATTCGATTAATTGGTTCTAAGGTGTTATTAGCATGTTTAAAGTGATGGAGGGAATATTTATGGAGAGAGACGTGTTCTTTTGTAACCAATTTAAGTGGGACACTTGGTTTTAACCAAAAACATGGAACAGTGAGGATCAAAACGTTTAAACTTGCTTCAAGACATAGTTAAAGTTGTCCATACAAAATAAATGTTTGGTTAATTTTTTCACAGTTTTCGTTTTTATTCTTATCTAAATTGCATTTCTATACATGACAGGTATGTATTGCTATAATCTAAATTGTGCTGTTGTTTTTCGTGTTGCAAATGATTGCAGGTGTAGCTACTTGGTCCTCACTCAAAATCGATTGTACTGACGTTGACTGAGAAAACCCAGTTACCCAACCCAAAAGTTACCCAACAGAATACGATAGAAATGCACTTTGGGCTACATCGACACTAGCTTATTTAATACATTCGGATTTTAAAACCAAACGTAACCAAGGCAGTCACAACTCTCATAATTCAGTTACAAAATCGAAATCTTCACAAACTGAAACATTTTTCAACCAAACTTATTCACAGAAACTTCTTTCGACGAATAAATCATTTCTTCTCCCCTCTTTTCCTTGCCCCATGGCAAACTGTCAAATTTTAAATCTAAATGCAAATCAAAATTGTGACTATCAATCTGTACGTTACATTAATATTCAACGTGTTTAACGCATTAGGTGTTACCTCATACAATTTAAAGCGAAATGGTTCCAAAAGTTTATTAGAGTCATAAATTAAGCTATACCTAATAGTATTAGATATTGTGCTTGAATGTGTGTTTAGATATTTTAATATCTCAAAGATAGTAATTCCTAATACATATACCTACACATACATCACGCTTGTATTCCCAAATGGGGTAGGCAGCGCACGCAAATCGATACGTAGACAAAACTATGACTATTTCATGTTTTGTGGCCACTTCTACAATATTTTTTAGACTTTAAGCTAGCAGGTATAATGGTGATAGATTGCTAGCCTGTCGTCTAAAGCACACCTAAACCTTAGTCGCCTTTTAACATCCACGGAAGAAATGAAGAGGTATAATAGTGATAGGCTAGGATGGTGCTAGCCTGTCGCCTAAATCATATCTAAACCTATCTCCTTAGTCGCCTCTTACGACATCCACGGAAGAAACGGAGAAGTGTTATTCTATCCCGACACCACACGGCATGTCAGGTTTGGCTTGGTTGTCAGGTTTTGGGAATTTATCAGCTTTAGTTTTGCACTCGTATTTATGAATGTATGACAACCTTCGTAACTTCCATCCGACCGTCTAGCCAAAAGTTAACCGTCCAAACTCGAGTTTATGACAGAATTAACCCTAAACCTGATAATTTGGCGGCTGTATCTTTATAGACCATTCTCCTTTTATGACAAAATTATCTGAGCCATAAAAACGATAAAAAATAAGAGTGTGTGACGCAAAAGCTACAGTTTTATCTCGACATCAAGATGCGAAAAAATGACAGGAGAGAAAAATAATCGCTCCAAATTAACTAAATACATTAGAATGTGTTTAATGCCTATAATTTACCCGCTTATTATCACCAAGCGCTTCGATATAATGATGTCTTGTATTTATTATGATTCCGCCTATAATGACCAACCGCTTAAATAATGATGTAATTACCCAATGAAGTTTGGTTTTCTTATAAAAAAATTCGCAAAAAAATCGGATATAGTGACTTCGGACACAGTGAACGTGTCGCTTCTTGTGACCAATTTTTAGCAAATTAAATCCAGTTAGTATAACTGACAAGATATTTTTGTGAAACGAAAACATTGCTAAGCTAATTCTGTGTTGTGTGTGAAGTTCCTAATACGCACTGAGACGGCGTCGTAACTACACCAAAAACACTTTCTAACTCATGCCTAGCACGACGATAAGGTTGGATTATTTAATAATTTCTAAATAAATCATACAAAATAATATGCGTAGGTATCTGTAAAGAAAAATATCTTATAGTATTAAAGCTGCGAATAAAAGCAAGTACTTTAACTTATGACAATAACACGCTGAATTGTAAACAGCGACCATACAATAGTCTCCTCTATAATACCATTCTCCGTATAAAATAAAATAACGCTTCAAATAAAACATCGTACGTTCATTTTATTCAGCAGTAAAGCTTTTTCTTAAGTCGAGAGGGATGGAAGATAGGGATTGGATGAGGTTAGAGTGGGATAGAATATGGCACCTCTGAATAGGATTGCTCGAGGCAGGACAAACACAATATCGTGGATGTGACTAGGGGTGGGAGGAGTCGATGGAATTAATGTGTCGATTGTCGATAGATGAAGAATAGTAAATAAGTTTTGTATACATGACCCCTGTATTCATAAATGTGGTAGGTAGAGCACATAGAATGTAAAAGGTATGACTGATTCACGTTTCGTAAGTAGGTACTTAACATATATTTTCTAGGTTTTAAGTCAAGAAGACAATAGTGACAGGTTGACTGCCCATCGCCTAAAATAAACTGGAACCTATTTACTGAGATCGTCGTATCCTACGAAAAGGGGCGTAATTACCATTAATGCCGTTTTCCTCTTCTTTGATAATCGAAATCTGTATTTTTTTCCACATCTACTAGTCTTAAAAATATAATAAAGTCATTTCATTTCGAAAAGTTATTCAAGTTTTTCGAATGAGCCACAATTGCAATAGCTCTATTTCTTCCATCGAATAACGCCTCTATAGCCATTAGAGACGTTTTTCGCGCAGAAGTGAAGCGCGGGGAGTCTAAATCGCCGGCCGCGTTCGCCATTACGCCCTTTTACACGCGGAGCGTTTGCGCATGTACTGACCCAGGACGGCGTCGTTATAACCTTTACGCCCCTTTTCCATGGAGAAAACGTGTTTACGACACCATTTTTTAGGGCATTAACTAGCTTACGCCTTTTTTCCTCGTGAAAAAAAAAAGATTTTTTTAAAACAATCGTGGTAAAAAGAATTAAGTGACATATTTTACATAAATTACATAAAAAATAAAAATCATATTTAACCATAAAAATTGTAGGGTGTCAAGTATTCTTACTTTTTAATTTTAGATTACTAGGTTTTACGCTGATTTTTTTAAACAGTTTAAAGCGTCTCCTGTAAAATCAACTTTTTGTAGTAACGCCCCTTTTCGTGGGATACGACGAGATGCCTTGGATGACATCCGGAGAAGAAATGGAGAGGTTTTTTATTAACCCGATACCACACGGATGCATATTTACCTTAATTACCTTTAGTAAAAAAATTCAATTATTTTATTAATCCTACTCACATTGCAAGTAATTTATTTTGTTTACTTGTAGTACGTCAATTATTGTTATTTATAAACAGATGGGCAAAAGGTATCAAGTACGGTTTTTTTTATAAAATCTCCCCTCTGTCTTTAGTCTCTTGTAGTTGGCTCTATTAAGGTGGGCTTTTTAGGGACAAGTTGGCGGCAAAATATGTCTTCTTTTTGTTTTTTTGTACAATTTATTTATCTACCTACATATAGACATGACATTTTATATTTAAGTAGGTATATTTAACTGGTAGTAAGTGTGCTAACTAATTGTTACCCACTGTTGACTTCTTAATTCTATTATCGATAATCATTTTCCCCTCCCTACGCGGATTTGTTTCACTGTGATTGGTTATTGACACAACTCATACGATATATCGCTAATCCGGATAAGACAGCAGAGTCGGATTAACGGAGTCGATACACTGACAGATTTTGGCTTATAACTCTTAGGGAGGGGGTATTTCTGTCGATAAAAGGGTAATTTCAACTTGGCCTATATAAGGGAGGCGGGAGTTCAACGATTTATGTTGTCTTTTATGGGGGTTGCATTTTTTCGTTATGAGTATTTTGTAGGCTTAGCATGGCATCACGCGCGAGTTAAATCACCCATGAGTTAAACTACCTGCCATTTTATAATATCTCTAGTCACCCATGTGGTGTCGGGCTAGAATAGCACCTCCCCCTTTCTTCCCGTGGGTGTCGTAAGAATCGACTCTGGGAAAGGA
>BHDV01065629.1:10115-49169 GCA_005406045.1 Adoxophyes honmai
CGGGACATGGTGGGATCTTTAAGTATTAAGGTAACTTCTATAAATAAATGGTTTTGTATTACGTCTTCTGTGTCACCCTGTATTCCGTAAATATGTGTATCATTTTGGATAGTATTGTATTTTTAAAGCAAAAACTAACGCAATTTTTTTTTGGTGGAGGACAATAAATTATATAATTTTGTTAGTCAAAATCATGTTAAATTGGCCAGCAAATTACGGCTTGTTACTTTTTTATTGAGTGTAACACATTCATCAATCATTCTCGGTTTTACATTTACAGTAAGCAATAGAAATGTTTTATAAAGACTTTACAACAAACTCATAAAATTCTATAACTACGGTGTATCTACGTAATCAACACATAATATTTTTATTTCATTACTTTTGTATAATAAATTAAACTATAAAAGTCCTGGCTGCTGTTAGATCACATTATGGTCACAATTTATTGCCAATCTTAATTGTGATTTAACTATTTTTGCGACATTGGCTGTGACAGTATAAAAACTAAACCATAAAGCTACATACGCATAAAATTTACAACAAGATCATTAAATCCATCGTTATGATTATCAAGGAAGAGATAAGAGATAGATTTTAAATAGAGATGCGTTGAATATTACTTTGGTTTCCTTATGCCCCCCCATTGACGATGACTCCGGGATGTGGGTTTTTCCTAAAACTCGATTAACCTGGTCCAATTTGATCGTCAATGGCGAATCGTCGCTCCAGAGTGCGAACAACCAACGGAGCGACGCCGGAGTTTTAGGAAAAACCCACATCCCGGAGCGATCGTCAATGCGGGGCATAAGTCGCCTCTTGCGACATCCACGGAAGAAATGGAGAGGTGTTATTCTAAACCAGACACCACACGGAACTTAAAATAAAATAAAAACAGTTGAGTTTGTGCATCCCATTGTTAGCTGAGTACGAAACACTTGTTTTGTATCACCATTTTGATTTCACCCGGTATAATTATATGCTTACCTAACATCAATCACATTCTGCATGGTGTCGGGTTTAGAATAACACCTCTCCATTTTTTCCGTGGATGTCGTAAGAAGCGACTTTATTATTAAGGCGATAGGCTAGCAACCTGTCTCATACCTGCCAACTCAAAACCAAGAAGAAGAAGAGAAGTGGCCTCGAAACATGAAATAGTCATGGTTTTGTCTATGTAGCGTTTCGTATGCTCTGCCTACCTCATTTAGGAATATAGGCGTGATCATGTAACATCAATGATCAACACTTGTCTTAAGCAGCATCTGTACGTTAAGTAGACCTCTCGGGCATGTTCATCTTGTTCTAACGATCAACATTAATTATTCAGGGGACGTATCACATGCTATGCCGCAGACTGGATGGGAGATGGGGCAAAAGAGTGCTGGAATGGAGACCACGGACTAGGCACAGAAATGTGGGACGACAGCCCGCGAAATGGACAGACGACCTGATAAAAGTAGCGGGAAGGGATTGGATGCGGAAGACGCAGGACCGCTACCTGTGGAAAGAAATGGAAGAGACCTATACTCAGCATTGGGTAGATAAAGGTTGAAGAAGAAGAAGAAGAAGATCACATGCTAGAGTCGCAGTCGATATAACTTAGTCTCTATCCGGGTCTGTTTAAGTCATGTAGCGACTTAACACATACATACATCACGCCTGTATTCCGATACGTAAAGTTACATAGTCAAAGCCATGACTATGACGTTTCGCAGCCACTTCTAGTATATTTTAAGGGTTTAAGTTAATAAATACAATAGAGATAGGATGCTAGTCTGTCGATTGAAGCATACCTGTACGTACTTATTTACCCGTGATCGCCTCTTACGACATACACGGATGAAATGGAGACTTTAAGAACAATGAAGACTTTAAAGCGTGTTTGTATCTCACTCCTATACTTCAAAAGGTACCTTTTTATGAAATGTATAAGTAGGTAGATATGTAAGTACAGTCACATCGAGAACCTCATTTTTGAAGTTGGTTAAAAGCAGATATTTTGTTTAACCACAATCACGCCTTATGTTGGCAGTTATGCGGTTTAATGTGAATCACGCTTTTTAGTAAATTATGCATTAGCCCACATACTCGAAAACGGCGTCTAAGTATGGCTTTGAAGAACTAACTCATTGGGCCTTAAGATACTAACGAACTGACAGCTAAAGCGGAGCTGTACGGCGGTGATGGTACGAAACGAACAAAACACTTGTTTGTTTCCCGGCCGGCGCTTTGTAGGGCTCTTTCGTTTAATGTCGAATATTACAACTGATACCGCGACGCTACCGCTCCCCGCTTCCGTTGTCAGTGCGTTTGGACCTGTAGCGCCTTATTGTTTGTCCGACTTTATCCCCTGTTATACGTAAATAAACGTTTGTTATCTCTTTCTCTCATGCTTGATTAAAGTGAAACATTTATTGTAAGTCGGGAATAAAATCATCATGCTACTATAGCATATTCGTTACGAGTATAAGCGAATTTTGACAACGTCGACTTCCTTTTACGCGTGTGGTGTCGGGTTTAAATAGAATAATACCTCTCCATTTCCCCCTTGGATGTTGTAAGAGGTGATTAAAGAAATAGGTTAAGGTATGCTTTAGGCAACAGGCTAGGATCCTGTTACTATTATATCTCTGCCATTAATGATTCAACCGAAAATAATGATAAATGTGGCGACGAAACGTGAAATGGTCATGGTTTTGACTATATTAACGTCCAGTACGCTCTGACTACTCTGGTTGTAAATACAGACGTGTATGTACAGTCAGCTGCAGTGAAAAGTAGCCCCTCGCCCATACAAAGTTTCATTACTACTAAAGATGAATATGAGTATTTCCTCACTTGCAGTTTTTATCTAATTTATATGTCCCCTAGTTAATATGGAATAGTCTCCGTAGGAAAACCGAGAGGAAAAGATAGCAATCGCAGAAATATGTGGTCTTATTAACGGAAGCCGATGCGGCGCTGGACGCGAGCAAGCATGGGCCTTTAATACACGTCGTTTAAAACGATTTATTGCAATTACAGCTCGTTATGTAATAAATTGTTGTTTTTTTCACGATGACAATTTCCTTCCTTTGGCAGTTTTTTTCTTAAAGCAGAGCGGGCAGATTTACACCCTTCTGTAAATTTGCTGTTTCATTGAATATAATATTTAAAAATACACGGACAAAAAAACAAGGAAATTTGCTTTACAAATCACAATTCTCTTCACATTTTTCATTATTGTAGAGGGTGTCATGAACATAAATTTTCGTTTGTAGCGTAGTATTTTGAGGCGAATTCATCGCACTAACTCTGGAGGAAAACAAACCAACTTTATTGAAAAAATAAAATGATTGTAAATACCGAAAGACCAACTTTATGGTCACCCTATTAAGATATGCAACTGGAACTATATTTTAATTGATATGTTTTCAATCTTAATCCTACCGTAATGTTATGACCACGTAACTTTGTAAATTTCAAACATTTTCTATTACTAACTGATTAACAAACAAATTGACAGTTTGCCTGTTATTACGTCCACTCGTTTAAACTAAAGTTAAACAGTACGGAAACATTTCTGTTCACGACTTAGGTTTCACCCTGTATCTTTCACTTGTTATATTTTTATTTGTGTGGCCAAGCTTTAATTCATTGTTTTACGAATTGTCGTTAAATTTTCAAGTCACATACCCGCGGAGGATCACGCGCGACCCGGGAGTCCTGTGACGAATAAAAACCGACCGGGCTGTTGTCATCAAAATAATTGCGGGTACAGTTAGCGGCACGCTGACACAATTCGAGCTCCGTTAATTGCAGTGTAATGTGACGCGTAATGTAATTTTTTGTTCGGGAAGTTGACGTTTCTTTACCATTGTTAATATTTAAGGTAGTTTGATCTATAAAAAGTCCATTTTTTTTAAAAGAATGGGTTGAGTGATGTTACTAACATCATGTTAGTGATTTATTTTATATGTATTTGTTATACTACACGAGTCATACAGGAAAACAAATTGGGATTAATTACCATTGCAATGTATTTCGCAGAGTGTAAATGTTTTAAAGAAGACAAAGTAGTTACAAATATTTTCTGGGACGATTATTACAAAAAGGAGGCATCTCACGGGCACCTACGTGTCTACTCAACTTCTTCGTCCTCATTCAAATTACACCCCAGTGCCAGCGCGCCTGTAACCGACGTTCACGTAAACGCGTTTGAGTCGGAACGTTACCAAATGACATATCGCAGCTTTCATAGTACTTTAAATTGAAACTTTGTCCTTAAACTTCAGGGTTCTAATTCAAAATAATCGTTTCTGGAAGGAAAGTTTTCGTATGTGTCCGCCCTCACGTGCTTTGGACGCATCAAGGATTGGACTTGTACGTGGTAATAAACCGTAATAACTATAGGAAATTGTACAGAAAACGTCGTATGTTTATTAACTATAATAACTCAATTCGAAAAGCGCAAGTCTAGAAAAAAGAAACTGTCCGACTTCATGAATAACTTATGTATATCATTCCGAATTTAAGTTATATTTCAATCGTACTGCTTTTTGCAAATTCACTAATAAAATAAAAAAAAGTGGATACAAAATTGTAGCTCACAAAATTAAAAAAAATGTTTGTAATAAAAGAGCACGCTTGAAAAGTTTTATTGCAATAATTTCCAATCGAATTGTGGTAAAAATTACACATATTCAGACGTGTCGCGGATAGGATTATGTCTTTGGTGTAGTTATTATGGCTCGGTGTGAAATAAGGCACGTATCGTGCTTACGAGTGTTATTGCTTTGCATTACGGTTATTATAGTTTTACAATCCGCAAATTACAACATGAAATAAGCGTAATGTTTTTGTTCGTATGGTTCATAATTTCTTTTACAACAAAGTAAAAAAAAAAATGTAAGTAGATTTACTACAATCTTTAATTTGCACTGGTATTAATTTTTTTAACCTTGTATAGTTTAAAAGAGTGGGAAAATTGCTTGCGTGGCCAAGCATTAAATAATTTATACCATTACTTCGATAAAAAAGCACATCAACAGAACGTAGGTAATATTTAGTGCAATTAGAGGCAGGCAGACTACCAAAAACGACGAAACGTTCAGCAAGATAACTTAACCTTAATAACCTTGAAGCCAAATCAACGCACTGGCTCCATTGCTCTATGATTTCAAAGCAAATTTACCGAAATTATAAGCTATTTGGTTATTTTTTGCGATATCAAGCTATAAATCTCGGTCCAAACATGATTTTAATAGACGAAATGATTAGGTGCCGTAAATGTTTTATGAAAATAATGAGTAATCCGGCCGTAAAGGCTGCGTGCTCGTCCGGTAATGCCTGCTTGTAAACCTAATGACGGAGTGCTTCCTGCGAATGTAATTACGTGAGTTCCTGACATTCAAATAAGCTTATCTTGGAAGTGCTTTTATAAAAACAGATTCAAAATACGTTTAGATAAGGCAAGGTACGTGAGACGAGATTATCTGCAATTTCGAGAGACTAGGCAAGTGAACAACCCCCAAAATAGTATATTATCACATTACTTAGCATGTGTCTTTCCGGTGTCCAACATTAATTAAGATTAAATGTTTCAAGTGCTTCAAAAAACAACAATGAAGTCACGCTAGTCGATTACAACTTTATTTAGGCACTTTAACTTCAAATTTTAACGCTGTTTTGCGCCATAATTAGATAAAATCTTTAGTGTTTTAAATAAAAAACAACAACCCAGTTGGATGCCTCGGCGTTGCACGATTGCCATGAACATGGAGAGAATGAGGAGTGTGCTCCGCAATAGCAAACACGATAACCCGGTGGCTATATTCTATTACAAATCAATATCTGCAGAAGATATTGATTTCGATTTATTCTGCGTTCGTGACTAGCATCACACAGATTATCGCATTACAAAAACTGGTTAAGCGCGAAACGTTTGGTTGGAACAAAGGCAAATTTATTGTTTTATGTAGATAGCTAATCGTAGAAAAATATTTAGCTATAGTCCGTTTATTTCAACACTTGAATTTGAATGGTCAAACCCTCACACATTTCTAAGTAAACTTAAGGCACCGTCGCAAATGATAATAACGTTTGCATTGAAAACATTATAGGAAACAGTAACATTAGATACTTAAGTATAATCGTTCGGAAATGAACCTTCATCCCATTGAGAATAGTTTAAACTAAAACTTTGACTTGTTTCGGGTTAATTCGTAGCTCTTGCTCTAGTGGAGCATGCTGTAAATGCGTTTGGCAGCAGTTTCCGTTAAGTGTCATCTGTACGAAGGGCTATATGTATATTATAGACCAAAAATTATCGAATTATTAACATATTCTCACGCCTGTATTCCCAAGAGGGGTAGGCAGAGCACATAAATTCAAAAATTCAGTGCCACGTTTAGCAACTTGAGGGTAACCAGATGGTCAAACGTGATATTGTGGTGACAGGTTGCTAGCCCATCGCCCACAATACACCAACCCTTTCCCAGAGTCGATTCTTACGACACCCACGGGAAGAAAGGGGGAGGTGCTATTCTAACCCGGCACCACACGGGATACGAATTATTAAGTTTATTTAAAATATGAACAAAATAATCGCTTATTTAAGGGAACGATCCAAGTAATTAAAATAGACCTACGTACAATACAATTTCTAGTCTATGGGTCACTAAGCTACAAGATGTTCGGGTTATTTCATTTTATTAGGCAGTTACTTACTTACCATGGAACCCTAAATGTGTAGTAAACGATGCCATGCGGAGCGCACCGGTGCCGTACCTACCGACTGATGCTTATCTGTGCCAATTTGTTATACTATAGCTTTAATAAACTTGTGCCCGTGCCAGAAAGAATCTGATTTTGAAGTCAAGCTTTAGAAGTGCGAGCTGGCTAAGAGACAAGTTAACGGTCTTCAGATTGATATCGAGATAGTCCATTGAAATTGAAAAGACGAAAAATTTATTCGTATAAATAGTTAAGTTCTTGTTATTTGCAGTTTGCTGAATTGGTTTAATTTAATGATAATCCCTACATAAATTTATATTCGAAACTTTTTAAACTATTCCTACATTACATATGCATTAGTTTTTGACTAACAAGCGTCGAATATTAAATGATATGTAATATGGACCAATTTCGTGGCAAAAACTAGTGGACTAGTTTAATTAAGAAGCCGCCTATCAACAGTTTATTGTCCAAAGAACACGTGGGCCATATATCATTGTCCAACAAGGACCGGACCAATTAAAAATATCCCCAAGGCCTATGAAAGCAATTATTTTTGAGCTATTTTTCGGTATTTTATTTGCAAAAAAAATAATATATATTATGTTATATGCTCTTTAACATGCCATTTAAACAAAGTTCACGCTATTCACGTACCTATTCGCATACATTAATTACGTAAGTTTCTCAAGTTAAGAATGTTGAGGTAACTGTTAGTGAATATGACAATGGACAATATTTCTTACTGACAAAACACTGAAAAGATTTTCTCACCAGACTTAGGCATATATTACGCTATATTTGCATTTGATGCCTGGGAAAATAGGTAGTAGAATTAATGTTTATAACGCTTACTAGTTCTAGATCGAAACAGGTTACGTAACTTAAGGTAAGCACAATTTTCTCGATAGAACTTGTTTTCCCGAGAATGGCGGCGACTATGCATAGCCATCAATAAGTGAGCATTTAATTAGAAAAAAAGTCATTGCACTTTGTGTAGACCCTGTAGCATTAGATGCATTTAATGTTTGAATAGCTGATTAACTTGTTCAAAGATAATAAAAAAATATAGCACCATCGTGAAAATAGCAAAAATTAAACCAAAAAAAACATTTTAAAGTTTTGAACCTTTTAAATTCTCTCACTGCGTTTACTTTTTGGATTGGTATTTTATCACCAGCAAAAGGAAACGATCGGCTTATAATAAATTTATTTCACATGTAAAAACGAGAAGTTACAGTATTACAGTCATAGGTGTCTACATATAACACAAAATATATAAAAATATGTATTGCATGTTACTCTTTTAACTTTCAAAACAGAGTAAAATTTGCATTAAAACTACACTTTTTATGCGCAATTTGGCGACGCTACCGGTTCTGTTCAGAAGTTTGATTGAATTTTATTGAAGTAGTTAAATTTCTATCTTGATTAAACGATTACAAATTATCCTATTAGTGTTCGAGTAAAATAAGCACTAAAGTTATTATTCGTTTATAAAATTCTAATTCGTATATCGGCAATGTAGTTAAAATGAAAAAGCTTCTGGTGGAAATGTTCCCGTAGAGTTAATTCCATTCTATTTCAAAATGTTGGGAAATTGGACACAAAATGGAAACAGGACTGCTATTTTTAAACGAATACTTAAAACGTAAGTCTTCTAAATAAAAAAGTGACTTATTGGGAATCTTCCTTTTTGAAATTAGTTAAAAAGAGCATTTTGGTGGACTTCTTTTTTTATTTAATTTCGCTTCAGAAGTGTGACGGGGCAAATCATTTTGAATGCAAAATAAAATTAGTAAATCATCGACTTTATTGTAATAAGTACCAGTAAGTACCTATTTAAAAAGGCTCTACTAATTTCCTTTCCTTCTTTTATGCAATTTCCGTTTAGTTCTTATTTTTGTAGTTTATTTTTTCTTTATTTGGGCAAAAATGTTGTCACATACCTACTGCTTGTCAGGATCAGTCTAGTTCATGATCCGCCAGGTATGCAGGGTGAAAGCTAAGTCGCCGTCGAACAAAAATATGTGTTCCGTACTGTTTAACTTTAGTTTAAACGTGTGGACGTTACAACAGGCAAATACTTTACTTGTTAATCAGTTAGTAATAAAAAAAGTTTAAATTTACAAAGTTTCGTGGTCACCCTAATTGTCACGTTAAACTGTCGTTATAGACCCAGTGTATCTTATTAGGATTAATCATTCGACCTCTTTGTGGTACTAAGATCTGTTTTTTAGTACGGGAGACTAAAATGACATTTCAAGTATTGCCTGTTTTTTTCACTTCATAAATAGTGATGTGCTACAACCGGTATTTACCGAAAAAAAAAGTGTGCTTGTTAGGTAATATAGTCAAGAGAACAAAACGAAGTAAATACTACTTGATGTGATAAAAAAAACTATTCATTCTTGTTTTTTTTAGAAGTCTGTTTTTATACAATACGACAAAAGACAAGAAATTAAATGAGCCCTATATTTTGACATGCTTAAATTTTTCATTTTAATTTTGCGTTCTGATAGAGATAGATAGATTTTGGTAGAGATAGTTTAGGGCATGGAGAGTGACACAGGCTACTTTTTGTCTCTTCATAACCCCCACTTCCTAAAATGGGGTGTGGAAGTTTGTATGGAGCATTCCGCAATTTTCAACGTAAAAGCTATAAATGGCATGCGGGCTTTTAGTCACTAACAAAAAAATCGTATATTAAATATAATTCCGAGATCTTTTCTGTGTTGCCCGGATTTTTTTTTTTTTTATATAACGGAGATGCAATCACAATAATATTATACTTACCCGCTATGCTATGCACAAAATATTATTTTTGACGATTCGTTTCAATCGAATCAGAAACCGGAATTGTGACAACACTGTTCGTATTAAGCAGGTCACATTATTTTTAAGTTTGACATTTCAAGCTGTCATTTTAGTCTCCCGTACTAAAAAACAGATTTTAGCTGGTAAAAACATTAAAATAGTAGATTGTTCAACAAGGGACTAAAACAAGTCATTATGGTTGTTTAGTCTCGCGTTAAACACTCTACTTTTCACTTTGAATGCGAGGTAAAAAACGACGTTCTTTCTGTTATATAAAAAATTACAACACTGATTACAACAAAGCTTTCCATGTACAAATATGTTTTAATCTAACCTAAGAAAAATTAAAAAAAAGTTTTCGTTTTTCTTTTCTTTTACTTTTTTTTTGTAAAGTGACGCTTTGAATGCTTGCATATTTAGCCAACAGATTTTAACTTTAAACTATTTTTAAGCTTATTATTATTACACTATGCATAATAAAATGTGTTAATAATTATTATAATGAAATAAATTATTATTCGTAATCAATAATCGTGTTTTGCGAAATTAAATCACTTTTAAAAGTTTTTTTGGCAGAGTAACAATTACCGCCATTTTTTAAAAACGTAGAAATAGCCTCATTGACATTTTGAGGTTATTTTTACGTCTATAAAAATGGCGATAATCCTACGTTCACAAACACGGTGACTGGCTGTTTAAGAGGTTTCTAAGGCCAATTAAAAAAATATTACTTTAGCCCCTAGAGCTTAAAAAGGAGTTTTAGGCCCGCTATATAGGGACTAAAGAATCACTTTAAGAGCATGAGAAGTGAAAAAGATTAAATTGACAATGACAAATCTAAAAGGGGTGCCCGTCGTATCGGAAAACGTTTTTTGTTCTAAAAATGGCATACTACTGGTTTGGCCTATTAATTTTTGCGCACATCATTTAAAGTCCTAAAGAATGTTTGTCCTAATATTCATAATACTTGAAGCATAATATTCCTAACATGAATTGTCATAAGAATTATTTTTCCAGTTAATAAATTGGATACAATTATAGCACCGAAACTAAATTATGGTATGTATGAAGTCAGCCTACCCCTCTTGGGAATACAGGCGTGAGAATATGTATGTATGTATGTATGAAGTCAGCATCGTTACGTAGGTATACTACCTAGCAGGTCAGATTTCGGTCAAGTTAGGTACGACGACGAGTGAAGCGAGGAGGGGTTTTAGGTAGAACTGTGACCCTACAGCACCGAAGCCGAGCGAGCGTAGCGAGCGTACCGCGGTAGCGGCCGGCGAAGCGCTGTAACGAACGAGCAAAACGCCAGCGCAGGGCCACCAAGGTTTATGATAATTATGCTTAATGTTATAAATGTAGTCAAAACAAATTTAGCTCATTCAATATTAAGAATATTATAATTACTCGCATCAAAAATTCGACAGATGAATCTTAGCCACATCAAACGGTAGGACCAATAACGTTTAGGACAAACAATAATAGGAGCAACAAATCTGGGACAATCAAAAATATGCGGAACCAAGTACCTATATGCCATACGTTATTAGGACAAAAGACGTTATGCGGAACAACGATAGGACTAATAATTGCATGCCATCCAATACCTTTAGACTCATCTAAAAGTCATAACACGGATTTAGATGGGAAAAATCTCAATTAAAATAAAATGCCAGCTCCATTGCATATCCTTAATAGGGTGACTATAAAGTTGGTATTTTGCTCATAGGGAAGTGAAGTTGGTATTTTGCTATTTAAAATCATTATTAATAAAGTTCATTTATTTTCTTCCAGAGTTAGTGCAATGAATTTGCCTCAAAATACTATGACGGAAGCAGGAAATTCTGTTTATGACATATGTTTCATGCTGTATTAACTCTACTGGAAACTTGTCTATTATATCTCATACAATTATTTTTAATTTATACATTATTTTATATCATTGGACGTTTTTGACAGAAATTGACCAAGTCCGAATGAAATAAATTAATCACATGATATTCTAGTACCAATATGTAAATCGTAAGCGCATCGAGCCGAAAACTTCAAGTTTTATGATTTGATTTTCCTAATAAAATATTATCGTCAACTGTTGATGTTACCTCAGTAGAGGTGCCGGGTTATCCATAGGGGATGACGTTTGAGCACCGGAGACGAGCGATTAATTAATATACCACGACATAGTATAGTATTAGAATGAAAGTAAACTAACAATGTACGGTACGTCGGGGAAGGCGGGCAGGCGGTCGCAGCTGACCGGCGAGGGCCGCTCCAGCTCCGCGCGCTTTCGCTCGGAGTAGCCCACGATGGTCCTCATGGTGGACGCCGCGCGCGCGCCGCGCCGCCCGCCCCACGCCGCGCCGCGCCACTCGTTCACACACACCACCCAGCTGAAAATGAATACAGTCAACCCCGCCAGCAAGAACTTAAACACTCGCACCGCGTTCAACAACATTGTCAATACATTTTTTTTAATCTAACGACCAACACGCGACGCTGTCTCGAGAGCCGCGACGCGCGCGCATGCGCTCCGGGCGCGGTGCCATGGCGGACTGCGCCGGATCAGCTGATAGCGTATCAACAATGCGTCGCTCGCGGCTAATCGTTCTAAACGCTCGCGGACGTGGAAATCTAGTTTTCTATACCAGTTTTTGCTCGTGGTTCTTCTTTTGCGACGCTATGAGGCGACTTGGATGCACTTCTGACTTAAATGCGACGGGTTCGCTATAAAAAGCTGAGATTGTAGTAGTCCCACGCGGAACAAGATATGTCATAACCAGCGGGAAGGGCTAAAGCGCCTTGCCGTTAGATAACTCGAGTTAAATACATAAATTAAATCGACTTATATGCACGCAAACACACTGCTTCACGACTAGTATCCTGTTACTATTGTATCTAATATATTAACTACATACATATTCTCACGCCTGTATTCCCATGAGGGGTAGGCAGAGCACATGAATTCAAAAATCCAGTGCCACGTTTAGCAAATTCGGGGTAACCAGATGGTTAAACGTAAAAATTGCAGTGACAGGTTGCTAGCCCATCGCCCACAATACACTAACCCTTTCCCAGAGTCGACTCTTACGACACCCGCGGGAAGAAAGGGGGAGGTACTATTCTAACCCGGCACCACACGGGCGAATCTATTAACTTAGAACCTAAAAATATGCTAGAAGTGTCTGCAAAACTTGAAATAGTAACGATTTTGACTGTGTCACCCCATTTGGGAACACAGGTGTGATGTCTGTAACTATACACGTAAAGTTGGCAAGGTACGTTTATGTGTATTACCAACATGAAACTCGTTTGCTACCCCTTATTGTAATCTTTGATCTTGAACTGGTCAATAAAATTGGTCTTTTGCGATGTCTTTATTAATGCAGACGGCTTCGCAGCATCACGCGCGGAGCCGGCGGGGGGCGCAGCACGGCCTCAATACTTGTGAGAGTTGTGAGGGACGTAACTAATTGAATTGCCAATTTCAAGGCTGACAAAGACCTGAATTTATATGAGGTGTACAAAAGCTCAGGAGTAAAGTTGTCAGTGTTTTGTGATTTATTACACACTAGCTTTTGCCCGCGGCTCCGCTCGCGTTAAATTCGGGGTATCACAGAAGAGATAGCACACATACCAATTTTATAGCTTTCTACATTGAAAACTTCCACCCCTCACTTTAGGGAAATGGGGGGTTTTTAAGAGACAAAAAGTAGCCTATGTCACTCTCCATGCCCTAAACTATCTCTACCTAAAACATCACGTCAATCGATCGCTCCGTTTAGCCGTGAAAGACGGACAAACAAACAAACAAACAAACAAACACACTTTCATATTTATAGATTGGTACGGATATACATAATAATATATCTCCGCGACCACTGTGCCTCGGGGTAAGGTGCCCAAAAGGCTGGCGGCGTACCCTTTATGAATGGCGATACCAATTCGATGTCCAAGGAACGTGCCAGCCCTTTGGTCGCTTGTAATTTTGATTGAATGTTTATATAAATTATAAAAGCTTTTAAAAGCATCAGGCCCCACAGGCGAAGTGTTTCCACCACAAACACCGTAAAAAGCTAATTGACACCTTGACGCTCCGCGTGTTTTTTTACATTACAGAATAACACCACAGTACCTGGACTTTGATATAAAACAACAGAATAAACCGTAAATAAAGTCCATTGAGAGGTCAGTGGTAGGTATACAATACCTAATTGCTTAATTCACAGCCGTTGTGGCAGGTGCTTGATATTTTTCACCATGAGTGAGTCTCACGGCAATTCTTTTAAAAGCACTTATGTACATCCAAATCATAATGTGCCTACAGGCCCCGAAAATCTAACTTGGGAATATTTATGTAGTGAGGGTAACTTCGCGCATCGCTTTTACATGTTAAATACCGGGGATATATAGAATGCACAGTATGGACACATAGTATGCACGGGCACTATATGTTCAGACTCCTGACCCACCGCAGAACGTTGTTACAATAGAAATATTAAAAAAATATTTTGTCGAGCAATGTCGTTCACTGTATAGGAAGGTTCAATTGTAGGTAGGTAAGGACTCAATTAGTTCGGTAGTAGGTACGTTCTAATTTAAAACGTCTTAAAACAGACGATGAATGATGTGATGATCTGATGATGATGATTCAAAAAAGATAAACAAATTATTTGAAATTTGGAACACAAGGTCGGTGCGGCTGGCGATGCGATCTTTTTGCCGCGCTTTTAGCTATTCTTTGTGTCGCAAATGTTATCTTTGAATATTTTCAAAATTATTTTAAAGAGAACTCTATGTTGCGATAATCCTCGTGATTCTTTATGAAATTCAGCCTTCGGCTTTTATACACTTTGTATTTTTATTATGCAGCAGTAACATAAATAACTGTTATTACAGTTCAGAAAAATAAAGCTGTTTCTCAACTCTAGTTAATAATGCCATTAAAAAGAATAAAAAAATACAAGTTAATCATCCAATAATGAACAGCGTAAAATGAAGTCAAATACCACGCATCAAGTGTAGAAATACCTGACACCTGACAATGAGGGGCGATTGACAGCCATCTGCACCTACTACACGTCGAAACACGTCTTCATGAGCGGAAGGGGCAAAGACATGGACGATGGAATACGGGGAGTTGAACAGAACGATAGATATAAATATATTGTGTACGCGAATAAATGTGAGCTGCTCTTAATTTTTCATGGTCACAAACTGTACTGACTCTTGGCTGTCGATTTTGTATTAGGTACTTTTCAAATGTAGACAAGAATCGTTAGATACGCATCGTATCGTTTTTCAGGTCTCGGTTTAAACCTAGGTTTAGGTGGTAAAGCGGTGCGCAAACATACCCCCACTACCCTAAAATCTCGCCAAGTTAGATGCCGTAGACTGTACGTCGTACATTAGACCTAGTGATTGTGTTTAAACTTTGTTCAGTTTTTTATCACATTTGCGCTCAATTGAGTATACTTTCTAAAAAACTTATTTTGTGAAATCAATACCGTCCTAGTTTTGCTCTGTGCTGCATCCAATGAAACTGACTGTCCATTCCGCGTGATCTTCGCATACATAATCAAGTTCCTAGTGTAGGATAATGTTCATCAGTTTTATTAATAAGTTCATGTATAGTCTTGTTCGTGTTATTAAGTAAATACTTATCCTTATTTAGTCTAAAATATACATATACAGTTATTAGGTTGTAAAACTTCAAGGCAACTCCTTCGCCGTCACCACTCCGTGTTGTTCTCGAAATAAAACAAATGGAGCCTTACCGATATTAAAGGTCGCGCGGTGCTCCCCGCTCGTAAATTACGTACGACAATTTAATAAACACATCAAGCTTTAAACGTTTTTTCAATAGCTAGAGATTACGTCTCAAGGCATTAATTTGATCTGGCGTGTAGCTACCGTTCACAGTAATTGTAGGGGGCGATATGCAACCACTGTTTTCATTGCAGCTTCAAACCGGAATGTTGATTTAAGAACGGACATAAAGTTATATTGAAAAGGTCAGTATGAACTCGTCACTTTGGGGAATTTATTTTCTCTGATCATAAGTCTATTTTCGCTATATTCTACTGATAATAATACAAGATGAGTAACAAACACAGCTCCTTTACGATGCGGCTGCAAATGTCTCAAGAAATTTATATCCGTGTCTCTAGACTGAAAGCAAGGCAGAAAATTACTTATAATTATTGTCCGACCGAAGGTACAATTTTGGCCGAAGCCGAAGCCGAAGCCGATTAATCGGCTTTCATCAAAACCTTCGGCCGAAGCCGAAGCCGAAGCCGAAGGTGTGTTGAACCCATGTTGACCCTAAGAAATACGAGTATTTGCTAATAGTAAAAAAATACGGCAGTAAATTATGCGCAGTTTTCGTTTCTAAATAAAGTGTGACTATGTTGTTATGTTATGTGTTGTCAGTAATTTATATAATTAACTGCAAGTAATGCGATCGGGCCGGCGAACTCGCTCTGGCATCGTTAGTTCAATTTCAAATCTCGATTTGCAAACCTCCGGCTTCGGCCAAAGCTTCGGCCAAATTTTGGCCGAAGCCGAAGGTTTGGCCGAAGGTGGCCGAAGCCAAAGCCGAAGCCGAAGCTTCGGTCGGACACTACTTATAATAAGTACGTCAGTCTCGAGGTTAGTGGTCTTATTAGATTTATGAGATAATTTGACATGACATGAGAGAAAAGTGCGTTAAGTTAGTTTTTTGTTATGTGTACAGTGTTGGTCTAAAACATGGCTTTCATTTCTGAGAGCGGTACCCTGAAAACTTGACACGGTGTTACTTAAGCCGTGGCAATTATTACTCCATAATTGTATATCATCTGCTTTAAGCCCACACTTAGATAAGTAGGCTACTTAAGTTAAGTACAGTTTGAGCATAAAGCGAATTAGTTATAGTTATTATTGGGTGCGTAGTGAAGCGTAAAATTGTTTCCTGTGGGATTGAATCAGATCGACCTTCCCACAACGAGCCGCCAATTGAACAAGTTTCAAAAGAGCATTTTGCATTTGTGGTTTCCGTTGAGATTCAGACAGCGGATCGATATAATTGGCTGTGATAAAAACTTTAGTAACGTCTTAAAACACCTGTTTTAAAAAGTTTTGTGGTGATGGTCAGTAAATAAATTCTAGTCTCATTCATCTTATTGCTGAGTGCTTTCTTCTGTAGCAGGTGGAGCTGAGCCGTGATGGTTTTATTGTTGTTTTGCCACAACTGCAGGTTTCCTCAAGGTACTGTAGGGAGGTTACATGTTCATGGTTGTACACAGCTGGAGTGCTAGGTTTTATGTAACTTAGTGTTATATTTTCAAAGTATTCTAGAATTCCCGTTTGATTGAAATTCGTTTCGTTGTTGCACCTTGTTCTTCTTAATAATAAGTTTCTTGAGACACCAATGGCTCAGTGCCTTTTATTTTTAAGTTAACTTTTTTTAGTAGTGAAGTGTTCCCATATCGAGACATACCACGGAACAGTTAAGTGGTTTAGAGTCACGCGCGTCTTCGTTCGATCCCCGTACTAAGCTAACTAACTCTTAAACCTGCCTCCTTACAGTAGGTACTTTTATTTGCTTAGGGTTTTAGAAAATGATACATAGATAAATATTCATTTCATTAACGTTTAGAAAATAATTTTGAAAAATTACTGAGTCTAATTAATGCCTTCATCTTGCAATCTGCTTAAAGCTGCTAAGTGTTAAGGTATTAAGAACTTTTGCACACTGGGCCGGTCAAGTGTCCGACTGCTAGGCAAGCGATTATCCAAATCCCTCATATCCTTGATATACGCCAAGTTTTGTACGGTGTCCACCATGTATCAAGGAATAACCGAACAAGAATACCTGCTTGAATTACCTACAATAAACCATACTGTAATTTACTTCGAGGCTTATACTACCTGCGTTTTCTGAGCACCACAAGTTAAAGAAACACCGATAACATGTAGCTATTTATTGAGTTTGAAGAGGGTTCATCCCTACCCAGAACCGCAGAATCCTTTAATAACATTTTCAACAATAACAATTGGAGATCGTGTGAGGTGTCACGTGCGGCAGAATTTATTTTCAATTGTGTTTTTTTCGTGCGTTTTATTTTAGAAGCATTTGAACATAGTAGAGGTGTAGTGTCGTGGCACGACATGCACTATTGAAATGCAGGCTTTATCGTAATGTGCGCATCTCGTTCGTTAGCCGCACGCGCCGTCTATTGAACCCACTATCGGCGTTAGAGAGGCAATAGCCCGCCGCTCTGTAGGATATAAGCGCTCATTTTGTTTTCATTTTCTGCGAAATGCTTTTTCTCAGTTTTAAGATTATCGTGGTTGACGTCGTTTGGAGAGATAAGCGCTTAATGGAATAGGAGGAAGGGTAAGGCGGAAGCGTTAAGATGGCGCGTTATAATTTATTACCGGATAAATGTTGGTATTGGTATGCGTAGGTGCTCGTAATCTAGATAAATAAAAGTCTACGTACGTTTCGAGGAAGTACCTAAGTATAATTAAATTGGTGATCGCTTACCATCAGGTGGCCCATTTGCTCGTGCCTTCTAGTACAACAATGCCTTTGCCTTTCTAGGCAGTCGAGTAAATAAATACAGATAGGTATGTAAATAAACTATGCAATTTTTTAACTCCTGAGATAATTAGATGTGATGGACAGAAAGAGAGACATACGAACGGACTTAGCCACGACTCAAAAGGGTTTCTTTTTACCGTTTCGCTTGGGACAATAAAAATGCATTATAAGATCGGCCTGCCTCGGTACTTATTTGATTGTAAGAGTTACTACGAGGCTTACTCAAGGCTTACTTATATTCACTTGCAATAAGCTTAGCAAACGACGCGGCATTTGTTAAGGCGGCACCTATAACTTAAACGTAATCTCCAGTAATAGGGGTTTCAGCGACAAACTATCAAAAAACCAACCTTGAATAAAAGTTCAAAGATTCCTACAGGGGTATCCTAAGTTTGCATTGTTGTAAAAAGGAAGTCTTTTACAAGTAAGCAATGGAAAAGTTGGTCGTGGCGCATAAATGCCTGGTCAAGCAGGAACTAGACGGCTGGAGTGTTATAATGCGGTTTAATTGGTGGGTCGTGTCCGGCAAATCGTTTGCGCGTGGCCCGGGCACTATGACGGCACAGCGCGAGCCTGTGCGCTGATTACACGGACGGGAATATTCGCTAGACGCTAGTAGTTAGCACTAGGAGCAGTTACTTAACATAGCGTCTCAGGACATTCACACTAACTGCATCTCTGTGCACGGACTACGTGACAACCTACATTTATTTACACTTTACTACAAATAATGTTCTACTCAAACACTAAGCAAGTCTTAGTAATTTTCCAGAGTATCCATTTGCCTCGTTTAAGTATATCTGCATACTTTATCAGAGATTTTAAAATGAACGAGGATCTGCCATTGCTATTTCACGTTGAGTTTTATATAAATAAAAGAAAACTCGCCGCGTTCGGCGTAAATCCATATCGGATTTATTTTTGCATACAATTTCAGAAATAAATGGCTTCGTAAATAGTACCACACGAACATTATCTGCTTTGGATGCTGGACGTTAAGAGAAAATGCCCTGTGGTCAATATAAATTGAATCTACAATGCGGTATTGAGCGGTCGTTACCGTGATATGTGGGGGCATGTTCCACTTGGAAAAGATTTTAAGTGTTGCTCCGCGGCGCTGTCGTATTAACGCGAACAAATTGTGTACTTTCTAAAAGTGAGCAAAAAGTATTGGCACCGGTCATTCCATTCAACTTTGGTCTGCTTTACTTCGTACTTTTATGAAAATAGAAGTGAATTATGTACACCAGGAAACCGTTTGTATCCATTACGATACTTAAATCAAAATGTTGCTAACGGACGCTGACTTAGATTCCAAGGTAATGCAATCTAAGGTACAATCTCAGAACTTTATGCAGATTGTTACAACCATAATACAGTTAGTGTAATGGGAAAATAGGTAGATAGGGACGTCGCAGGCAGTCGAAAGCGAGACGATTTGTTCTTATCCAGTACCCGCATAGCGGTTGCAATCTCAATAAACCAATTTGCGACCGCTTACGATGCCCGGCGATACGGTGATGCTGCTTTACGATCCTTTGTTTCGGCGTTTGTCCGACAACTGACAAGGACCCTAATAAGTTTTCGCTAATAGACGAGTATTTTACATCGCGAATGTTCGACGAGATCGGTTTATCGGGTTTTGTGAGAAGACTCTTAATCTCGGAATGCATCGCGATTGTAAATGTCCACAGTTTAGTCCTGGATATTTAATAAGGCGAGTTCAAGTAGGTATTTTATTTGGATAATTTAACGCATTCACTGCTACCGACACAATAGGTATGTGAGTTTTGTGACTTTCAGCTAGTGCCGCTGTTAAAGATTCGGAGGCATTTGAACGCATTTGTGCGTTCGTAGCACCTGGGAAAAATTTGACTATGAAAAGTGGCAAATATAAGCGCGAAAACCCATTTTAATTGACCGTGAATTCCACCGATTTTTTCCAGTAGAGTACATATTTCTACATACATATTTTATAATACACGTGCTACACGTTTAATCACGTTTAACTATCTAGTTACCCTCAAATTGCTAAACGTGGCACTGGATTATTGAATTCATGTGCTCTGCCTACCCCTCTTGGGAATACTGGCGTGAGAATATGTATGTATGTATGTATGTACTATCGAACCAACTAATTCCTGACCCACCGCAGAACGTTGTCGCAATAAACGTCATTAACATTTCCTTTGTCAAGCAATGCAATGTCACTATGACATTCACTGTGAATAGGTTCTATTGTGGGTCAGGAATCAATTGGTTCGATGGTACACATGCTACAAAAGTCTCTTCGTTTTACGTACTTAAATTAAAAAAAAAACGAAAAAGTTCACCTATTTTTACCTGCAATTTACTTCGCGCGTGTCATGCCCATAAAAATGCAAAACTTAAGTAAATATTGAGAGTAGAGGCCTATTTGAAAGAGGTGCGTGGGAGCTTAACTGTGTTGCATTGTTGCTGCACCAGTCTATTACTAGTGGTGTACAGTTAGTTTCGTCTTTATGTGCCATTTTACAGTTTTTAGTAAGCCATTTGACTACAATGTGGCTGGTCACGGGGCAACGTCAACGTACACAAGTATTTTACGGTCGGTAGTTACAATGAATTATTTTACTGTTTTAGAGTTAATGTGAAGGAAATAAACTGTTATTGTAGATCAAGGCGATAAAGTACGGTAATAAAATGTTCACAAGTTACCTTCAATTACTATAGTCCAGGGATCGTTACCGGTATTAATAAAAACTAAAATATCTCCTTTAATTCGGAATTTTAGCTGGGTATTCCTAGATAGTATTTAGGTAAGCCTGCGGAACTACGACATTAAATGAAAAAATTGCAATAATATACAAAAACAACTGAGTACCGACAAACTAAATACCGGTATAAATGTATGAAAATAATACCGGTAGGTATTCGACCCCTGCTATAGTCAGCTAAGCATTGGAAGCTTATTTTAAAAATAATATAACTGCAATAAGACCTCATAATATTCCATGATTCGTATGAAATTCATACGATCTAATTCAACTTACTTTATCTCGAAGACGTTTCTCCGTCAGTTCTGCCTTAAGGGGTTGAATCCATTAAGCCGAAATAGGACATCCATTGAAAAATTTAGTCAAACAATCAATCAAAAAGCTCACATTCAACCAACGATTTGAAAGTAAGAGCGGCCGCGATACGTCAAACGTTTTATAGTTTTTTGGTATGACTCCACAAGCACCTGTGCTCAAGTCTTAGTTGTAGCGTAAAATAATACTAGAACTTGTAAAGCGTGGGACTAAATGCCGCAGTATGAAGTTCTCTCTACCTACTGGAGTTGCAGTGGGTTTTTATTTGTATTATAAAAACGTTCTGACAAATCTCTATGGATAATCTTGCGTGAGTGACACAGAAACAACAAACAGAAGGATATTTGTTACGGGACAGGATTAAATAGGCAAATGCCGACGAAAACAACGCAAATTATTGGACCAGATATTATAGCGCCATTATTCCTTACATATTTACATACATACATACAATCACGCCTGTGTTCCCAAACGGGGTAGGCAGACGAAACATGACATAGACAAAACCATGATCACTATTTCACGCTTCGAAGCCACTTCTAGGATAAGTAGTGGTGGTGGTATCGGGATAGAATAACACCTCTCCATTTCTTCCGAGGATGACGTAAAAGGCGACTAATGAAACAGGTTTAGGTATGGTCGTTTGGTTAATCCGACCCTTAGTTTGCTGGTCATACTCACAACCGATAAAAATAATAGAAAACCAATCAAATCAAATTAGCCAAATTATTTTTGCCCGCTCCGCAGCGGAATCGCAAAGCCATTACGCAAATCAGGGTTGTCGAACCGCGCATGCTAAGCACCTGTCAAAACAAATTAGGTACTCTTAATAACAATTTCATTCTAAGCCATAATCTTAACCATGGATCAAAATAATAACGTGCCTTTTTTATCTTGAAACTGGATTGTAGTTTTTTTGCGGTTTGAAACAAGTGCGAATATGTATGTACTTAAGATAATTGCTGAGTGCTTAATGTATTTTGTCCATTAATGTTAAGGAAATTGGCTTTTGTTTTTTCATAGTGTTAATGCTCTATAGATAGGAATAAATAAAATCGTGTGAGGTGAGATAGTAAAGTGCTTAAAATTAGGTACCATAAGTCCACATGTCTTGGTGATTTTGTTTATAATGTTTATGTACTCAGTACTCGTCACAAACAGCTAAATCCAAAGGCATTCGTTAGCTGGAGAAACTATCTATTTACGAGTAGTAGCTTTATACCTACTACCATTCGATCCGCGATGAAGTGAAGTTTCATTTATTGAATATTATAATTGTAGAAGTGGTCCAAGCCTCAGGGTACCAGCATTGGCATCGCGAACACGTATGCACTAAGTTCTTTAGCCGCCAATATCGTGTGGCTGGTCTATAAATAACAAAACCTTCTAAAAGGCACCTCGTCTCTTACAAAAATGATTTAGATGACACCAAAAGTCAATTACTTACCCATTGACTCGGCTCTGCTCCGGTGCCGACTGTATTAAAAACTTAATTGATTTCAATGGTAATAATTTTACTGGCGCGAAAGAGCACTTTGGGTTTTTCTTGTTTTCGTACGTGTGATGATTTATTTTACGGCAGCGTAAATGCGTAATTGCCAGATCTGTTAGTGGCAGGAACAAAATTAGTCCATACTTACTCTGTAGTCATTGTTTTGTCTATGTAGCGTTTTGTGTGCTCTGCCTACCCAGTTTGGGAATACAGGCGTGATTGTATGTAGGTATGTATATACTCTGTAGTAAGTCAATTGTTTTTACCATCCAGAGACGATAATTCAATTCCTCAATTTGTAACTTTTTGTGATAAGGTAAACGTCCCTGTGCTCGACACAGGCCCAATACTTGGCACTTGCAACCTTGTCATAGTTAGACAGGTGACAGATGGGTGTCATCTATTGGGCGTTGAGGCGTCGAGCATTGGTACTTTTACCTTATGTTTTTTTTTAATTCTAGAAAAGAGCAATTTAACATCGTTGACTTATCTACTTAAGCTTGCGAACAGAATAGATGAGTCCATTAGAATCCTTTATTTATTATCGTCAGTTTTATTGCTTCCGTGATGATGAGAGCGTCAATGCGAATGATTGGCGCACGCGGCGCAGACACCAGCCTCCGTTTTGTTCCGATGCAGTATGGAAAGTGCTGCCCATTCAAACGTCCCGCATTGATAAATTGCCCTGGATTTGCATATAAAAGGCAAGCGAAAAAGACCTAGACCTTTTCCTAAGTTTGTCTTTATTGAAGCCCTTTATGGAACTTCGAATGCACGTCCAGGTTGTAAAAAACATTGAATGCGACGTATAAAGGTGTGACCGGGAGGCTTTAGTATTCACTTTTATGGATGAGAAAGCAGCACTATGTTAATAGTACTTCTAGTCCAGTCATTATTGACATCCGAAATCGAAAATTTAACAATAATTCCAAAAGTTTTCAAACTTCGGTCTAGTGAATGGTACATTGAGACAACAATAAATCTCATTTTGCAACCTTGTCCGCAGTCCGGAACATTGTTAAAATTGCAATTTAATTATTTTTTGCTGTATGGTCGTGAAAAAAAATCCAAAAGTTCTGCAAAGTTGGAGTTGTGTTAAATATACTATTTTCAATCACGTGTCAAATTTGCAACCAATTCAAGTGTACGGAACATTTTTTGTTATTAAAAATTAATGTTTTTCTTTATTAAATTGAAGGAAAACGTTCCAAAAGTTCTGCAAACTTGACACATACATCGGAAAAATATACCGAACGGTTGTATAAATTTGCAACCTTTTTGGTCGACCGGAACATGTTTATTTATAATTCGTTCTAAATTCGTGGTCATTTTTTGAGCAAGGCTGTCTCGGAAAAATTACAAAAGTTTTGAAACTTGGTTGCAAACTTCGAAAACATCTATTCTGATGCATTTACAAATTTGCAAAAAATTTTTTTACAATATCCTTATTATACCAGTATTGCATCAGAATAGATGTTTTCGAAGTTTGCAACCAAGTTTCAAAACTTTTGTAATTTTTCCGAGACAGCCTTGCTCAAAAAATGACCACGAATTTAAAACGAATTATAAATAAACATGTTCCGGTCGACCAAAAAGGTTGCAAATTTATACAACCGTTCGGTATATTTTTCCGATGTATGTGTCAAGTTTGCAGAACTTTTGGAACGTTTTCCTTCAATTTAATAAAGAAAAACATTAATTTTTAATAACAAAAAATGTTCCGTACACTTGAATTGGTTGCAAATTTGACAAGTGATGTAAAATAGTATATTTAACACAACTCCAACTTTGCAGAACTTTTGGAATTTTTTTCACGACCATACAGCAAAAATTAATTAAATTGCAATTTTAACAATGTTCCGGACTGCGGACAAGGTTGCAAAATGAGATTTATTGTTGTCTCAATGTACCATTCACTAGACCGAAGTTTGAAAACTTTTGGAATTATAGTGAATTGATTGTCTTGACTGACTGGACTATTCACTTGTCTTGACAGCACGTCCATCGGGAAGGCAGGAACAAGCCCCCTGCCTAGAGCGTCATATAATTTTGTACAGAAGCTACTTATTACGTCTAAATCCAAAGGTAACAATTATAAATATGAAAATAGCTTTGTATGCCGGTCCGTCTGTCCGGCTGTCTGTTACATTATCATGCTCCAACCGCTGAAAATGAACATAAATAAGTACTTTTTGAGCTATGTACTTTTACTCTTTGTCTCCTCCAACTGATATTTAAAGAAAGTAGGTAATAATAAAATTTTATTTCAAAATGGCTGGCTTTTACATACGAATAAATATAAGTACCTTAGTGTTGCAGCTGCAATTACCCCTATATCATAAAACTTCTAGAAAATGTGGAATACCCAGTCAATTAGCGACCTCGCGGGGTTGTACTGGTACCTGCATACAACCAACAATACGGGTGAGTATTATGTATCATTTTTTCCAGTTTATAGAGACGGCTATTGAACTTCCTAACGCTCGAAAGCGAAACCACTTCTTATTCAGTCCCAGTCTTGCGTAACTCGGTGCCCGATAGTCCAAGTTTTTGTCTCAACACCAGCGTAAACTAGTTTCTAGTTACCCTAACTAGGGTTTTTTACGTCTTGGTCTTTGTTGCGTTGCTATACAGACTAGTGGCCGGAGGAGCTCAGACTATACGAAGTAGACTTTGCGTGCGTTTTACAATTATCTGCCCTGCAGTATCGCCCCTACTAAAGGGCAAAAAAATCCGATTAACATAGACGTCACTCACCTGTTATTTGCACGGTATTCAAAGAAATTACACTAGTAAGAATATCAACGTAATAATTTCAAAAGTTTGCGCTTGTTAAGCGCTAAAGAAAGGCCAAGACGTCGTTGCAGATCAAGAAGTTGAAGTTGGACATGTAATGTATGAAAGGGACTACCGATTATGGTACCGGACCAGGAGACGTAAAGACCAAGAGGAAAAATTCTTGTCCAACTGCAACGTCCGAAACTGTACTGTGTAAAATTAAAAATGTAATAAGAAGGAAGGTGAGAGCGAGAATGGATAAATATTTTCACGAAATATTTAAAATGATTTTCAAGTGAAATGTTTTCAAAATATTTTATTTACATAAAAAATACCACACTTCACAAATAAAAACACTTATTAGGTATAATGTGATGGTACAACCACTAAATTCTGACGGTCAGGATGGCTGATGTTTCCTATTTCATCATGAATCGATAGACTATTGATTAAAGAGTACTTAAAAAAATCTAAATGTGTACTATCTTCGTTCTCCTTGTATTTAGATCTACAACGTCGATTTAATGATAATTTTATATGGTAACAACATCTTTGTGAAAAAAAGAGGCACCCGCCGGAAACTTCGTGTGCCGTGATGACTAAGCCTGGTATGAATTCACTTCGGCTTGAATGGCCGGCCATTCTGATCAGTCGCGAAGGAATATCCCATGAATTTTAAATAAGCAAATAGATAACCGTAGGCTCTGAATAGCAATAACTCTTTCTATTGTGTGGTATTGAATGCTAGGTATTAGCTGAGATTGAATCGGTGATTTTAATGGTTCGCTTCGGGGCTCGACGCACGTTCGTACGGAAAAATAGTAATTGCATAGCAAATGTAATTTTTATGATACCTTTGGATACGTTATTACCTAAAATCAATTTGATATCTTAGTTTACTTAATAACATTTGATTCGTGGGTTGTAGAAATCAAGAGCCTTAATTTCGATACTCAATTATCACTTTTATAAAGTTTTATAAGTAAGTACCTATGTACCAGGTTGTTTTTATTTTTATTTTATGGGTATTAACTTACTCTTTTACACCGTTGTCCAAAGGAACAAAGTTTCTTGGGTACATTTACGGATCTGCGCATAAATTAATGCAAAATGTGTTTGCGTCTAGAAAAATGCGTCTAAAATCATTAAAATTCAATGATTTGTGTTTATTTAGTAACTTTATGCTTTCTGTTTATTGCCTTTGGCCACCGTCGTCGATGTCCGAATTAATCAGCGTCCAAAATCTACCAACTTTAAGGCACAGTTTATTAAGCTTTACTCTTTTATTGTACGTTTTGTATGAACCTAAATACCTTCGGTGGGCGCCCGCGCAGCTCCGGGCGACGCGGGCGCGTCCGTCATTGAAATACGTTGCCATTGTGGAGATCGGACTGAATAAATATTTTAGTTAGCGCGCCACCCAGGGCGGCCGCTTGATTGATCCTTGAAGGACTTGGTGCCAATCCACGTCTCAGCTACCAGCAAAGCGGCCGGTGCGGCGGCAAGAACTGCGGAGGATCATAAACGTCGCAAATATGCAGCCCTTGGTGAGGGCTACATATTTGCACCGTTTGGTGTTGAAACCCTCGGTCCGTGGGGTCCAAGCGCGCGTGAAATTACAAAAGAGATTTCCGCGCGCCTTATCGATGCTTCCGGTGACCAGCGGGCTGGCAGCTATTTTGGACAGCGGATTAGTCTTGCTGTCCAGCGAGGAAACGCTGCCAGCCTTCTGGGCACGATGAGTAGCGACGGCGATTTGGGGGAGATTTTTAATTTATAGTTTTAGTTTAGACTTAGTTATAATTAATATAGTTTAGTATATTTCTGTACATAATACTTAGTGCTTAATTTGTATAATATGTTTTGTGTCTTGCTGCTATTGTAAATAAGAAATGTTTAATTAAATACTATCATCCATGGTTGATTATTTCAAAATAAATTTGCGTAGGCGATTAAAAAACAGCCGAAAATCTAGACAATCGTCGTAACTTCGAGTAGGTAGATACAGACAGCTGCAGAGAAAATTAAGCCCTCCCCCATACAATGTTTCATTACTACTCGCTACCGTTATAATGGCGGGACCAGGTCCTGAATTCAGTCAATTCATATTGCAATATTTAGTAGGTACCAAATTGGTACTATTTGGTACCATTTGCAAAAAAAAATGTTCCTCTTCTAATTCAAAGTTATAATTTAAAATAGTCTGGTCCCGCCATTATGACCTCTCTAAAATGTCCTCGGTTTGGTCATGGAACGTCCGTCTAGGTCTTCCCCTCCCAATACACACATCCACACTCTCTGTGTATAAAACAACATAGGTGGCAATAACATGTATAAGTACTTCGGATACAACACCAATAGCTTTCCAGCAAAAAAGTTTTACCCATCGAATAGAAAAACCCCCGACATTTGCAGCTTCAATCTTTCATAATATCTTAAAAACAACTGATTGTACAAAGGCGGACATAATCCTCGAGGGTATCTCTACTAGTTAACCTCACACGCCCAATACGTCCCAATATTCAATCTATCTACGGTTTAGCTTATTAGATAGATATAGGAAAATGACATAACGCTATAAAGCTAAACCGGCCATAGATTGAATATTGAGACCGGCTATTTGATATCAACACCAGCTATATACTGTAAACAATATTTCATACAAGCTTTTTTATGTAGTCGTCTCCTTAACTATTAATTGATTGGTCTTAATCTTCTTCATGTTCGCAGATTAAAATTTTTGAAAATTGTTTAAAAATCTTTCCAGAAAACATTTAATAGCTTAGAATACAGTCTCCAAATGGAGTGGGCAGAGCACCCACAACGCTACCACATGTAGAGACAAAACCATGACCTTCTTCGTGTCTAGTACCCATTTCTAGTATATTTTTTTAGGTTTTAAGTTAAGAGATTAAAATAGTGAATATAGTTAGTCTTACTGTAGCTTTGCTTGTTACGTTTCTCCAAATGAATAGCCACAATGTCCATTGTGTCGGTGCGTATCTATATCCCATTATAAACAAATTTAATATGGGCATTGTCTCCCTTTTGACCGGCGTTGGAGGTCGTCTTTCTGAGTAGCCGCCAGCCTCTGTGATGTCAATCAACTGTTTTTACCGACTACGGCAATGGGTATAATTGCTCGTCATAAATCTCTTCGACTTGACTTGATGAATGTCTAAGAACGCTCTGCATAGGCAGAGGTTACTCGTATAATGAGGAGGAATATTTATATGACTACTTTGCGAGCTGTCCGCTGTCAATCAAAATAATAAGTATCTAATAGAAGTGCGGTGTAGTTAAGCAAAGAAAAAAATAATGAAATGAAAACATGGATGTATAATGACAGCAGAAACATTAAAATAACGAAAATGTAGATGTTCTAGAAGTCACCATTTATAAGTAGGATGTACAAATGCGTATCGTTGTTCCAGTGATTAATTAAAAATAATTGGGTGCAGATTTAGCTGGCTGCTATGTGGATAGCACAAATTGCACAAATTGTCGAAAAGTGCTTGAGTGGCGACCAGGGACCAGCAAGCGCAGCGTAAGATGTCCACCTACAAGATGGACAAACGACTTGATAAAGGTCGTCGGAAAACGGTGGACCTAAGAATACAAACAGAAGGGAAAAACGTACGGAACCCTAACAAACGATTACCTACAACGTTCTTGAACTTGTGGTGCGGGGCCTGGCACCGTTTTCGTGCGCTCGGTGCAGTGTCGTTCTGTCGTTTCATTCACTTTTTTGGCTTCGCACGTTCCATTTTCTAGTGATTATAAAAAATGTACGAGAAATGGTGGAATCTAGTGCGGGGAAATTGCATCCGTCACGTATTTACTCGTAGTAAACAGTCATTAGATTTTTGACGCAAGAAATCTTTGTACAATTTATTCTGACGGATATTTTAACTTTTTAAAAGTTAATCTAACTTTTTTTAGTTAATCTTGAGTAAGTTAAAGCATTACACGTAAACGAGTTTTTAAAAAAATATGCACGTAGTTAAGAGCTTAAATTAAAACAAACCTTATATACCTTTGTATAACGATAGTTACATACTATCACGCCTGTGTTCCCAAATGGGGTAGGCAGAGCATACGAAACGTGAGTTAGGCAAAAGCGTGATAGTAACTATTTCACGCTTCGCTGCCACTCTGAGCATTATTTTAGGTTTTGGAAGAAGTGGAAGAGGTATAATAGTGACTTGTTGATTGCCTGTCGCCCAAAAGCATGCCTATTTCCTTAGTCGCCTCTTTCGACATCCACTGAAGAAACGGAGAGGCGTTTTTATCCCGAAACCAAATTATTTAAAATAACTCAAACACGAGATTTAAAAGACTGAAGTAAATAAAAGCGATTTTTGCACATGTATTCTTCAGGGTAATGAGATGTAGTTTTCATGAGAAATAGTATGAAAATTATTGTAACATGTATGCTTTTCAGTAAAATTTCGGCTTTATTTTTCGATTCGGTTCAAGGTCAGGCATTCAAGCTCAATAAATCACGTCGCGTCGAATTTATATTTGCTGCTACTTTACGCTTGAGTTCCTCTAAATAACGTGAGTTACTATTCGTATTTTGAGAAGATGAGATTTGAAAATGATCGATGATGTGATATAAAATCAAAGAATACTAGAGACCAGTAAATTTTAAACGAGTGCAGCGGAGTGGCAGCCCCAAAAGATAAAGCTCATTTACCTATATTTTAATAAAAGCTCATGATATAAATGTAGATAAACGGTAGACAAAAACTGATGTAGCTAGGTAAGTAAAAATCTAAAGTTATGAAGACGTCTCTAGTAAAGCTATTCATAATATTACTAACTTAGTTATATTTAGTTCAGTGCCTGCATGGACTGCATGGAACTGACTGAATATCAGTTGCCTGTTGTGCCTGTTCTTCGTACCGAGTAGGTACCTAGTTACAGTTAAATGAACCTTGCGCAGGTCGTGAGGTCGTGACAAAGTCTGCATTTTTATTTAGATAACGTTAATTCGCTAAAACGCGACGATTATTTAAAACTTTAAATAGACTTTAAAATTGAATATTTAAGCTAAAGTTCCAAATTAAAAACACGCCTCTCTCTTTAAAGGCATTGACGGGATTTAACAGAAGTAGGTGAGCAGAAGAAGGCGATCACACGTAAAAAGTTAGTATCGCGATTGTTAAAAGTGAGCGATCTTCAATTTAAAGAATCAAAACAAAACTGCGGCAAAATATTCATTGCAATCTAGAAATGTAAACAGTAGACTAAGTCACGCCTACATAGGTACTAGCTTTCTTCGATAAACTATTTGCTTTTGTAAAGCATTTGACCGCGTGGGTGTCAGGAAATGCATACTTACCATTACTCTGCAATCAGGTTTCACTGTTCTACTGCCTCAAAGTTTCGATTATTTACGAACTTAAATTTCATTTTATGCGTGGAATAAAGTGGTTTTAATGTCAATACACCTAATAATAGAAACAATAAAATAGTAAAAAAACTGGATCATAAAAACGCCAAGTTCGTGTTAAACGCCAAAACAAAGCCATTTGTTTACCATACCTGTTTGACTGCCTACCGAGTGTGATATAAAAAGCTCTCACATATTAATGTCTGCGGAATTAATACAGGCAGAGATTCGCGGTATCGCTTGCGTGCACACCAACCGTATATGAGGCAGCGACAATGAGTTTAGATTTTGCCCTTGTCTCCGGTAGATGCTTGAGCTCGTCCGGTTGGTGTGAAGCGGGTAACCGGGCGTAGCATTAATCTAAGATGACAGCTCAATTACCTTAGCCCTTGCAATGCGCTGCACAAAATGTGATTTGTGCTTTATTCCACTGCATTACAATAATTTCAGCCTGTCATGCGAGGGTTATGTCATTCTGTCTTTTAATTCAACATGCTCTAAAGAGACAGGTAGATCGCAATGAATGAGCTGAAACGAATCGACGCTGGCTTGTTTATTTGTTAAAACTATCTCGGGAGGAAATGTGGCTGTAATACGAGGGGCGTTCAATAAGTTTTGAGAATGATAAGGACGCAAATAACTTTTAACATATTTTACTTTATTTTTCAATGTAGTCACCTTTCAAGAGTATATGCGTATTATAATATCTTGATTCTAAGCTTAAATTTTCCTTAAAAAAAAATCTACTCGACCCCTTAAAAAAACCTCTACCGCGGCGATCACGGTGTCATCATTTTCAAATTTCTGACCTCTGAGGTGGTTTTTTAAACGCGGAAATGCATAAAAATCACTAGGAGCGAACTCTGGTGAATATGGCGGATGCTCCATCAATCCAAAGCCAGCATCTTTGATGGCAGCCATCGCAACTCTTGGCTCATGCGTGGGGGCGTTTGTTTGGTGAAACAAAACACCTTTGGAAAGATTCCCCTGGGCGTTCCTCGCGTATAACATCACGCAGTTTTTTTAATTGTTCCTCATATAAATTCTCCGTGATTTCAGCTCCATGATTGAGATATTCAATCATAACAATCCCTCGGATATCCCAGAAAATGGAGCCCATAACCGCGTGGAGGATGGTATTGCTTTAAATTTCTTCGGAGTCGGAGATGAAGGCCTCTTCTAAGTCATAGATTGTTGTTTGGTTTCTGGGTCGTAATGGTGAAGTCATCTTTTGTCCATTGTTACAAAACAAGACAAAAATCGGTCGGAATCTTGCTCAAACAATTCCAAACAGCTATGTGAAACCTGCAGTCTGGTTTGTTTCTGAGCGTCCGTAAGCATTATGGGTACCCAGCGTGCTGATACCTTTTTCATGCCCATATGGTCATGTATTAGGTATATTGTGAATACTCCCGACACAAATCTTTACTTTTTCAGCTATAAACTAATCAGAAACATGACGATCCCCTTAAATTATTTTCTATTTTTTTTTAACATTTGTTCGGTCATCGCAGTGTTCGGCCGCCCTGAGCGTGGGTCGTCATTAGTGTTCGATTTTCCTCTTTTACACTCTGCGCACCACCGTGCAACCGTAGAGTAAGAAGGAACGCGAACCCCTAGTGTTTTTTGAAAATCTAAATGAACTTGCTCAGTAGTAATTTTTTTCAAGCAGAGGTAATTAATCACCGCATGATCTTAAATTTCCTCCATTTTTACCGTCTGGTCCCGACACGACGAAATCAATGTGTTCTATTTTAAAAAAAACAAACGAATGTCTAGTTATTTTTTTTTTTATTTTTCATAGCAATTACATGGGCTTTGCTTGCCAGTACTTTTTTATTTCATGGCTAATGAATTTATATGTCATTCTCATTATTTATTGAACACCCCTCGTATATATTTACATATCATGGTATTATCTTTTACTGAAGTATGCTAGAAATATTGTTAGGTGTAGGTAGTTTTATCCGTGACCGCTACTACTAAAGGTTAGTAAATTATCAAAATTTTGTCAAAAGGTAGTGGGAAATTTTATTGAAATTTCAAACGAAACGAGTACAGGTGCAGCTATTAGAGTAGAGTTATGGACGTTATGGTATATCCCAAATAAATATAATTAAAAGTTAAAGATTTAATTGCCATCAATCATCATCACCAAGGAAGTTGTAACTTGTAAGTTTCAGCTTATTTTACAATGACATCTATCGGAAACTCGTTGCGTTAAATCTGATCATGTTTCGTTCTGCAGCGATGAGTCGCCCACACTGCGCTTACTCGTCTTCATATTAATGTATGACTGGACGGATAGGTGGCGTTGGTAACAGCAAACAACTTTTGTTGTACAGCCAGCGTCAACAAGAGCTTCTTGTCTATTATTTTTTAACCGACTTCAAAAAAAGGAGGAGGTTCTCAATTCGACCTAATTTTTTTTTGTGTATGTTACTCGATATCTCGGAGACCCGTGGACCGATTTTCAAATATTTTTTTTTAATCGAAAGGGTATAACTCGAAATTGGTCCCATTGGCACGAAACCAGGATCTGATGATGGAATCTTGGAGAAATCGAGGGAACTCTTCAAATTTGATATGGAGATGTACGGCGTTTTCGGTAATTTGTTGATGAAGTTAAGATTTTACAGAATACTTTCAAAATATTGCTAATTTGAAGTCGGTTTTTTTTTGTTTAAAATTATATTGTAACGTGTCATGTCGTGACGATAGTCGAATTGATAAACTGACAAAGAAATACTGATGAATTCGAGATATAAATTAGTTACCGTTAATTTTTCGGTACCTTTCGCTTTATTTATTTTTATGTAATTGAAGCACCAATTTGAATTATTACAAATTCTAAATTAATCATTAATAATTACAAATACAATTCTAGTAGTTAGGAAAAAAAATGCGATATTCTTAATTGATTACCACAAATCAGTAGAATCAGATTGCAAAATAAACGGGTCATTTCACATTTTGTAACCACTCTTAGTTCTAAAGAAGATTAAAGAGTTATAATAGTGATAGGTTACTGCTAATCTGTTGCCTAAGCAAACCAAAACCTGTGTCCTTGGTCGCCTCTTAGGACATTGAATTGAGGATTGAGAAGGCGTAATTCACTCGGGGAAATTAATATAATTAATTAATATTATAAAGAGGAAAACGTTGTTTGTTTGTTTGTTTGTTTGGTTGTTTGTTTGGTTGTAATGAATAGGCTCAGAAACTACTGGACCGTTTTCAAAAATTCTTGCACCATTCGAAAGCCACATTATCCACGAGTAACATAGGCTAAATTTTATTTTGAAAAAAAGAGGATTCCGTAAAATATTTGGGTTTAGATATCTACATCTACACTAATAGTATGAAGAGGAAAACTTTGTTTGTTTGTTATGAATAGGCTCAGAAACCTACGACCCCAAAATCCGAAATTTACGCGAACGAAGTCGCGGGCGGAAAGCTAGTTAATTATAAAACCGTAAATTACTTACATAAAGTACCTACTACATCAAGCCTGTATTTCCAAACGGGGTAGTCAGGGTACACAAAACGTTACCTAGTCAAAACCACTTTTAGCATAAATGTAGACTAAAACGCTGATGGTAGAGGTATAACAGTGACAGGTTGTTAACCTGTCGCCTAAAGCATACCTTAACCTATTTATAATACCTCTTTAAAAATGCACGGAAGAAATGTAGAGGTGTTATTCTAAACCCGACAACACACGGGAATAAAGTACCTAATTACTTACAACATAAAATAACTTTAAAATCGGTTATTTGATTTTCGTGCTTTACATTTCATAAATTAAACTAGATTAACTCAGGAACGGTTAAAAATCATACCCACATTTCGAGCAAACTTTTTCAGTTAAAATTCATAAATTAAAACTTTCCATGAAGCTCCCGGCGGAAACCTGCAAAAACTACAAGCCCTTGGCATATCGAGCTGAAAATTGGACAAGACCGAGTTGGAGTTATGATAGCAGAATACGTTAGTTTTCAATAAACTGGACAAACCTTTTATAATTTAACTTAAGTATGCTATGTAGTTTCAAATTCACTAACAATAAGTATCATTAGTATTCATTACATTCATCTCCTCTCCATCCAATACATGTCTTTAATTTACTTCCATTTGTTTCACAGAACTCTACTAAATAATGATGTCCGAATACATGTCATGCTGGAGTGCAGGAACAAGCAGAAGAAAAATGGACAAAAAAAATACAATTTGGATCACAGAAATCAAAAGACACGGAGTCAATAGACGGCCTTTATTGCTATCGCTACTAAACGAGCTCACTCAGGGAATCTTTAAAAAAAACTGATGTAAAAAAAGAACATACAATCACGCCTGAATTCCCAAATGGGGTAGGCAGAGCACACCAAACGTGAATCAGACAAAACCATGACCATTTCATGCTTCGCAGCCACTTCTAGCATAAATTTTAGGATTGAAAACAGATAAAAGATAAAGGGAGAGGAAGAGGAAGAGGTGCCTATAATAGTGGCCTACCTAATATCTAAACCTATTTCTTTAGTCTGCTCTTACGACATCAACAGAAGAAATGGAGAGGTGTTATTCTAATCCGACACCACACAGGATTTAAGAACATTGACGTTGAAAACAAATCGCTATGTGTGGCACCACCATCGACGAACGATTTTAATTCCGTCAACCGACCGATGCAAAGCTCTCGTACAACTGAATAATAACGCGGGCTTAGAGTCGGACTACTCTTTATTGATTTCAGCGGGAATCCCCATGCAGTTTCAATGCAAATACTTTTAACGCACCGGGTTCAGATGTTCTCATAATTCGAAAAATGTAAAAGAAACTAGTAAAAGGCATCATGGCGTGTGAAACCTTTTAAAGCTAAATTAGTTTTCTTATTCCGAAATTAATAACTTTCACTACAAAGGAAATTAGAAAGGAGTAGGTAATGTAAGTACTGACGTCATAATCATAAAACTAAGTCCTTTACAAGAAGTAATTGTCTTTCATAAAAGTACCGTGGAATAGGAATTAACGTGTTAGCATTAATTTTAATACGCACGGGTTGTAAAGGAAAAATGTAGCTGTTAATTTCCCTGTTGGGTGGGCTGCAGACAAAGTGAGTCAAGGATCTGTCTCGAGGGAGCGCTCTTTGAACTATTCTCCCAGATACCAGGTCTCACCGACCGGAGCCCGCGAAATCAGGTCAGGCGCGGACAGCCTTTCGTGGCTTGTTTGTTTCCAACTTCGTGATAATGTCTCTAGATTAATGTTGATGGCGACTCGTGCTGCCGACGCTTAGATATCACATAACCCAGCCCTTAACCAGGTCATTTGTATGCTAATTCAGTGAAATTTGTGACCAAATTTTAAATAAAAAGCAGCCACTCGTAAGCATGTGTCCACGTACCTGAGGAAGGTTAAGCATAATGTATGCCATTGTCTGGAGTAATGCTCTGAACACGATTAAATACTTTTATAGATTAAATCCGAAAGGGTTGCAGAAGGGCCCTGAATGTTAATGAAACGTACACACGTACACGTATCACGAAATTAGGTCGACCCGCCCTTTGAATGTAATCGTAAATTATCAAATTTGCAAATACTCGATTACGGGGCCCGGTGTGTAAAAGTGACGCAGTAAAATGCGGGAGACTTAATTATGCACAAGTAAGGGCCTCAAAATAATTCAAATGTCTGAGGAAGGCCGATTCCCTTTTAAATAATTCATAAAGCTTTTGGGTTCCGTCGCAGCTGCCGCGAGGCTTCCGATGTCGAAGCAGCGGGAATGCAGCGGACAAGATCTCTGATTTCATTTATTTTGCTTCGCTAGCGATGCTTCTTACCCACGACGGGTCGCGCGAAGCGGAGAATGCGCCGGGAAACGCGTCTCCTTTACTTTTGGTGACTGATACGATGAAGGAATTTTCACGCTAAAAATTAAATATTCAAGGGCAGGATGTACATAATTCAATGATCCCCTTAACTTGAATATTCTTTTAACATTTGCAGTCAAAAATCTCGCGACGATATAATTTTGTTACAAGCACCGTCCTATTGTTTTGTGACTTACTGCGGGATTCCTTCTCGTGTTAATTTATTTACTGTTAAAAGTTTTGCAATCAGAAACTACTCAAGGAACTTTATTTCCCAATAGTGCAGATACTATGCGCTTTATGACTGAACGCGTAAAAGCAATTGCCTGTAGATAAAAAAAATGCGCGTTCAGAATACGATTTTACGCAGCGATTTCAAAGTGCAATAAAGTTTAAGTATCGCTACCGTCTTAGATAGTTTACGGTCCCGGTTAACTGGCGTGTTAACAAGGCCTCGCCAGGCCAATAAAAGCGGGCGTGCAAACTTAACGATACTCTAATGAATTGCAAGACATTGCTGCCTACCCAAATGCAAAGGTCTTTTTAATTAGATAGAGCTAATTTTAACTTACAACTGGGTATAGGAAACATATGAATTAGTGTTAAACAGTGATATGGTGGCGTCGGATTAAGAATAACGCATCTCCATTTCTTCTGTGGATCTCGTAAGAGATTACTACTAAGAAAACAGGCTAGCAACCAGTCACTATACCTTTTTCATTAAAGTTTCAACCTAAAAGTTTCCTAAAAGTGGTTACGAAACTATGGGGCGTTTCGTGTGCTCTGCCTATTCTATTTGGGAATTCAGGCGTGCTTATTAAAGTCAAGATTGCAAAAATGAGAACAAAACTTGTGATGTTTTTTCAGTTCTTATTAAGAACTTCTCCATAAAGATCGGTAAAACAAAATAAATTCAAAATAAACCGAGAAGGGCGTACTTTCACACCCACACATAAGTAGTAGTATAAAGAGGTTCATCTACATGAGTCCCTTTACATAATATGCCTACGCTTGTATCTCCTAGGGCTATATTCATGTAAAATGACATCGCGTGGGGTGGTAAAATTAATACATAATATTATTTACGAGTAAATTCTACCACGTGTAATTTTACTCCCCTTGGAACTCTCAACCACTGCCATGCGTTACAAGGATTCCTTCGGGTTGTTTACGGCTGTGGTAACTTCGTTGCATTTAAAAGAGAGGCATTGGTGCTATTCTAATCCGAAACCACACGGGTATGTAAATAAATATTAATAACTGGCTGTGCCCGCGACTTCGTCCGGGTGGAATAGTTATTTTGGGCATTACCTTTTTTTCGCAATAAAAGGTATAGTAGCTTATGTCCTTTCTCAGGGTCTAACATCCTGATGACCGGCGTCAAATTATGTGTAGTTCAAAACTGACTCTTAATGCCAAAATACAAAGGTACAAATGATTTTGATTTTATGTACTACATATACCACGCCGGTCGTCAGGAGGCTAAAGATTGTCTGTGCCAAATTTCATCAACATCGGTTGAGAGGTAGCGGGAATTTAAAGCGTATCAGACAGACTGACAGAGTTACTTTCGCATTTATAATATTAGTAGGGATAGTACTACTAATTGTGGTCTCGATTCATCAATGCCACATTAGCAGATAGTTGCATTAGGTACCTCCAGGGCCGCCGCAACGTATCGTTCCCGTCTGAGCCAGTTCATCACTATAATTTATTGTAATGTATGCGCTTGAAATTCAAATCAATCGGCATCGGTGAGCTCCAAATACGTAATCGTGCTTCAAATTGAAACCGTTGTCGGATGTCGCACTAGTCGATAGTGTAGCGATACGATAGCGATTAGTAGGTATTCGATAAACCGTTCATGTCACCTGTAATCTGTCGAGTTACAACGCCATAATCCCATTGATCGGGAAGATGGGAATGTGGAATGGATTCTGTCGGACACCGGTCAGTGTGACTGACGTGACAATTAACTGTCAGCACGTCAGAATATTTTGTAAATGAATTTGGCGAGTATGATCCCCTACGGGCCGAGTACGATTTTAATCTTAATGCTGACAAAATTGGATTAATTTTGATATGATTCTTAACTATTTCCGAAAATGAATTTATGTTTTGACTTTTCGTTGGACAAATCCGTATACAATATAGTAGGTAGGTGGTAGGCTTGGACTAAATATACATAAAGACTGAGTACTTGTCACTAAAGCTGAAGCCAAGACCGAAAGATCAACCAGAGCTGTAAAAGTCCCTATCTAATTGGGTGACAATGAGATTTTTGCAATATGGGACATTCAATGCCGTAATATTATGCTTAAATTCCC
>BHDV01065629.1:50946-62912 GCA_005406045.1 Adoxophyes honmai
GCTCACCTGTCCTCAACTTGCCTCTATGTAGTATTTCCCAAGTGCGCAATCATGTTAAGGGCCGATAGGACCTTCTTACATCAATCAAATGGTGGTAGGTTTATTTTTAATAGAACTAGACAGTCGTATCAATTGATTTAGACATAGGTATACGAACGTTGATCTTCAACACTCAGTTGTGAAATTTAATGTTTATGTTGCGTCAAAATTACTTATTAATTATCATCTGTGTGGTGTCAGATTAGAATAATTCCGCTCCATTTCTTCGCCGGATGTTTTATGAAGCGACTAATGAACTTAGTTTAGATATGCTTTAGGCTCTCCTATCGCCTATCGGCTAGCAGCAATCCGGTATTCTTATACCTTTTACGTCTGCTTAAATCTAAAACTAAGCTAGTGGATACGAATCGTGAAATATTAATAGTTTTGTCTAATTAACTCTTTGTATGCTCTACCTACTCAGTTTGTGACTATAGCATGATCATAGTTATGTTTGAAATTATTTAGCCCATTTATTTTTTCCATCATTAACAACTTTTTTCAAGAATGGTTTAAATTACACTAAGTACCTTGTTTTTATCTGATCCAAATTAAAAATGGTTTCAATGTAGCTCTACGCAGCTTGAACATACCGCAAACATAATAACTAGCATAATTTAGCTTTTCTATTAGAAAACAAAATCCAAACCAGAAACAACTGCACAACTGAGTCGGACACTCGTAGAAACCTCGATAACGCGGAATGCGGTTTGACATCGACTAAATTCGTATTTACCTAACAGGGAGAGAATTGTTTCATTTATTCAGTGAAGTCGGGAACGTCCGCGACCGGCATCTGATGCATTCAGGTCAGCCAGGGCTACACGCTCCGTGCACTAGATTGCTAAGATTCCTTTCGATGCTGGTATTAGTATATTCGATTGTGCATTAGCTGGTTTATATGTCGATAAGTTAATATAGGTAGTTGCTGTTGTAAAATTTAATGTGGCTTGTGCGAAGTTTAAGCTGTAATAGATAGGGACGATAAAATGTTGAAAATCTTTATCAGTATCCAACTTAGAACTGTACGTAGAAAATATGCATACAGGCATACCGCCACGCCTCTTTCACAGAGGGGCACGGTAGAGACTACTTTGTTCCAATTAGAAAATATCATAACACAAATTAACGTTAAGTTGCGAACCATTAACAAGATATTATTATGTAATGAGCTAATGAGTGAATAGTTAACAACGGTTAAAACCCAATTAAGTAGTCTTCCTAATTCTACTCGTACATGCGAAATAATTTAGCACAGAACATGCATTGCATACAACTACGAAATAAACTGCAAGTTACATTGTGCTTGAAATATTTGTTATCCTAGCAAACGATCGTGGCTTATTACGCGAAAATACCCAACCACAAATACGAAATGAAAGCAACCATACTGGTAATACTAATAAACTGTAGGCAAGCGGAAAACTAGCAATTTACGAATTATGGACGCCTCAACAAATCCCAGGAGAACAAGGCGTCGTCAAAATATCCGCAGATTCATAAAGTGTCGACGGGTGTGATTGAATACGAAATTTGTTTGCTCATCTGGAACTCATTCCGCGGCGAGTGTTGCCAGTGACATGTAAATGCAAGCTCATAAAATCTGTTTCCACTTGGATGAAAGCCTTCGCCACGGCGCAGCGCCTCTGTTGTATTTTGCTGCGCTATCGTTGAATTTTGAGCTGCAATGTTTAATGGATGTTTCATTTCAACCAAAGAGTAAACACGTATAAGTAATATTGATTGCATTAAAGTATAAAGAGTGAAATAGTAGGTGTGTACTTACTAAGGGTGCATTTAACCAAACGAGAGTAAAGTGTAATCTTAGAATAAGTTACTCGGTGCTCGCGAGTACTTATTCGGACACAAAATTTGATAGGAGTGCTTTTGAGACCCCGACCGAAAAGCAAGGTTGATATAAGTTTAATGTCGATGTCTTTCAAAGTACCTACCAATAATATGTTCCAATACCTATGATATCGTAGTTTTTCTACTAGGTATTTCAATTGGTTACGTCATGACTGTGTTAATTCAGAAGAGTTTTTTTTTATTACAGCTCCCGGCATCTAACTTGGCAAGGTTTTAAGTGGTGGGGCAAATTCACGCACTGCTTTATCCATGGTAAAGTCAGATGACGGCCACTGTAGCAAATATCGACAGTAACAGGTAGTCAGGAAGACACAATAAGTACGATATTGCATTAAAATTATATTTAACAAGTAGAGTTCTCATGTCGGCCGTTTAAGTACCTTCATATAAAATATGAAAGTCAATTACTTCTACGTGTAACGCGGGTCGGGCGCTCCGAATGATTTATAGCATTTTCCACGAAAATTCCCAGAACAATGTCCGTGTAAATAAAGTGCTGCAATCATTCGGATTACTCAGTCCGGCTTCAGGCTTAAAGTTGGGGTAAAATTATACGCCTCACAGAGCAGCTTTATTAAAAATACTGATTTTGCCGTCGATGTGAGACTACACTTACCTACACTGATATTCATTACGCCTGTATTCCCAGAATAGTGAAAGTAGAACAAAAGAAACTTCACAATGACAAAACCATGACCATCCCACGCTTAGTTACTAGCAACATTTGGCATTTTTAGCTTTTGAGCTAGATAATCTGCCACTATCATTCTTTAACAAGTTCCCTGTCCGTAGGCACCCAAGGTGGGGACATGAAGCCTTTTTTCACAAGTCCATGCTCCCACTATGGTGCCACAGTTTCATACACAGACACAGATGCACAATTGGACTTGTGACATTGGCAGACCCTTTTGTACCGGGACAGAGAATGTGTTAAACTTTAATACGTGAAATAGGTACCTATAGTCACAGTTTTGACAATGTAACGTTTTGTCCGCTCTGCCTACCCCATTTGGGAATACGGGCGTGATGTATAAATGTTATGTTTGTTTGTACGAAAGTAAGATAAAAGAGGTATAATAGTGACAGGTTGTTAGCCTTAAACATATCGTAACATATACTTATTTATAATTGCCCCCCCTACGACATCCACGGAAGAAATGGAGAGCATTCTAAGCCCAGCACTAATATCAATAATAAGTATAACGTTAATGTAATGTTTTGTGTCGCGCACTACGTTTCCGTACTAAGTGCCATAAGTATTAAAACATAGTAGCTAATGTCAAGCCAAAATGTCCAAAAAAAGTGTCAAGATATTCTGTGAGTGAAGACCCGCGGAGGCGCTAAGCTTCGCAGGAAACGACCATTCTCGCCTAATTCTAATTAGTTCCAGGTCGGCGGTACATCAAAGTTGGAAATAAGTTTCTTTCGTTTAATTGACCGTAAACTCGGAGAGCGAATAAAGCTCACTGGAAGCCCTCGTAGAGCAATAGTAGGCTTGATTTACGTCTTTCTTTTGTATGCTTTTAATACACCTGCCTATTACCGATGGCTTAATGATCAGTCTCGTATAGATCTAGGTAAAGTATAGTCATTATTAGAGGCTGGATTATATCAGAAATAAAAAGTTTATAATATAACAAGTAGGTATGCACGAAAATGACAAAATACCTATGCAAAATTCTAATGTACAAAATAGAGTATTCTTCTTGTTGTTGTTGTAAAATCAAACATGAACTGAATATTGATTAAATATTACTGACACATTTTATACTTGATTAGTAACGTATAAAATACATAAATATTATGGCATTGAGCCTGGTGTTTTGTGAAAGTTTTGTGTCTCGATCAATACCTAATAGAAAATTATTTACCTAATGTAATGAGATAAACACCAGTCTGCATTTACTGATTTAACTTGGCAGTAGGGTAATTTCTATTCCAAAAATGATGATGAATAGCGAAAACACGCGTCAGCAAAAGCGTTTTTGAATAAATATGCAATTAGTCCTCGTAGAGAATCACTGTATCCGTGCGAAGCCGGAGTGGGTCACTAGTGTTTAATTAATCAGTTCAGTAAAACAGAAAATAAAGAAACACTAGAGCTCGAACTACATCAGCCGAAGCAATACCGTAGTGCTTGAGATACTTTTTCTGCCATTAATTCATCCGGGCGTGCGAAGGTTGTTCACTGCGGTTGTTTCTCTGTGAATAAATAACAACCACTCTTTTTTTATTTCAAACGGAACAGCTGTTGCGGCTTAGTAGTTGATACCTTGGAAGTAACGGACAAAGCTACAAAAGTGCCCTCAGTAAATGAACCACGATTTGCTGGAGAAGGAAGCATTACGTTGCACCTCTTGGCGGAGTCCTTGCAACAACAAACTGGGTAAACATATGACTATCTCAAGTTTCGTTACTACTTGTAGCATATTTTTAAGTTTTAATTTAAGAGGTAGAGGCAAGGGAGTTGATAGGTTGCCAGCCTGGTACTTAAAATATTCTTTAACCTATTTCGCCTCTTACGAAATTTACAGAAGAAATGAAGAGGTGTTTTCTAAACTCGACACCGCACGGCAATACAACTCACCATAAAATGCAGCAGGTCTAATAGCATTTGATTTGTTCGTAATCATTCAGATACGCTTTGTTCATTTAATTGATGTAATAGTTAACGCTTGAAAATGTTATTTCAATGTTGTGCCCACTCGTACTGTGAAATACAGAACAGAGTTTCGTACCTCTTTGATTCTAAATGACAAACGAGTCAGTAGTAGTCCAGTAGTAGTTCATGTGTGGATATCTTCTGTGAAGTAGTTAAGGTTTCAGCTACCTATACATAACGATTCGTGTGCCCGGTCTACGATATCTGGGAATAGTGGGAATACAGGCACAATGTACATGTGTGTTATGTATCTTCACACGCGAACTGAGTTATGTTTATTTAATCTTATTTTTATTTGTGCACAAAAACAGTTCGTAATAATATTTTTTGTTTTTTGTTTATTTTCAGTGTTCCTTCTAGCGTTTGAGGCTTTGTGAAGCGGACTTCTCGAACGTCAGCGAATAAAATTGTTCCCCAGTGCCGCTGAGCCCTTAGTGAATAGTTAAACTTAGTGAAGTCTAGAAAACTCGCCGCACTTCTCAAGGCGTCTATTTTATAAATGGTGGCTGTGTACGTAGGTACATTTTTTTTCCTACTGTCGTTGTGATGAATCCTCCGGAAAACAGTTAAAGGTATAAATGAGGATTAACCACGATTAAAGTAACATTTTGAAGAGTATTCGCAGGGAAAAAGTGAGCATAAATACCAGACTTGTCGGACTTGTCATAATCCGTACGCATGTCAGGTAAAAGTGCCATCACTCGTAACTGAATAAAAGAAGCTATACCCCCTCCCAGAGGGTACTATATCCCTCCCGCGCGGATTTCTCGCACCAACACGAAATTAACAAAGAGATTGCATTTTAAAATTCGAAAAACACGATGTTGATGTTGACATTACGAGGGGAATCCCGGAGGTTCAGCATCCGGAAAATTCTGTTACTGTCATTGTAAAAATTCATCGTCTGCCAGCTTAATTAATAATGTTTTACAGGTAGCTGTAGAGAGGTTTTTGAATATTTTGTTTGTCTTTACGAGCGTGTCAACATTACGACCAATTAGCTTGTTCACCGTGCAGGTACTTCCCCAGCGACAGTTCTCTATGGGGTATGATTTAGTGAATGAGATGTCACTCGTTAGTCTACCCAATAGCACCGTGAATTCTGATAGCAATTTGCTTTGTCGCTGATATTTTAAACAAACGACTCCTTACCGATTGAATCTTCCACTCCAAAGCTCAAGATTCAAAGTAAATTAGGGCGATTGTTAAAAGTCTAGGTGACAGATGAGTAATTTAACAGACAAGTATTTTCGGCCAATAGTTAAGTATTTAATGTGAGGTTCAACCTAGGTATACCTCTATATGTATAAGTTCAGTTTATGATAACCACTCAGTTAACCTTCATATTTTAAAAGTAAGTTCACGTAGAGGAAATTTAGCGTGTAACACCTGGCTATCCGCTAAGTTTATTACAAGAGCATCTGCGACGTCTGGGGAAAATGACGTGCTTCCGAGGCACCGGTCGTAAACTCAGACATTTATTACTTACTTCTGATACCGTCTGTGGAGACATCTTTACTGCACGGTCTCGGCTTAGTTAGGGCTTAAAGAAAATTGCTCATGTGTTAAGATTGTGTTGCATCGGTCCGCAACAAGTGTCGAGGAAATATAGATTCGTGACATGTTTGATGTTGACAATTTTTGATTCGAGAATTCCGTGTGGTATCGGGTATTTGTTTAGTGGTCGGGTTCAGGATAACACCTGTCTATGGACGAAAACCGTGGATGTCGTGTAAAAGATGACTAAGGATATTCCCTTCAACTATATTTTACTCTAATCTTTAAACCTTAAAAATATTCTAGACGTGGCCAGCAAACGTAAAATAATCCACTCAGCGTCTTGTACCTATGCTGTGCCTACCGCATTTAGGAATACAGGTGTGAAGTATGATGATAAATTTTCAATTTAGGCAACCGCTCGATTTAAATACGAGTGAACAAAATTGAGGAAGAAAAAGCACTTGGCATTCGAAAACAAATTCCTAAACAAAGTATTATCGGGCATAAAATCGGAGCGGCGTAAATTAAATTACATCGCCTGTATCAATAACAAGATATCTCAAAGACGCGGCGTACACCAAATTCGCGCGCCAAGAACGTCAAAGTAAATGCCAGCACTTTGCAAATGGCTGACACAAAGAAAACAAAATTTCCACCGTGTCGGATTTTCATGTCAGTCACGTCGGAGATTTTTTTGCCGCGGCAAAATGAATTCCATTCCGACAAACAAATCACCAGAGATCCAATCAAAGGCGGCGACAACTGGCGTATATTTCATAAAATAACACGCTTTGCCGTGCAAGTAGGTACTTACCTATTTTATTGTTTTTCCAGCCCCAAAGGATTTTCAGAGCTATTTTTGTACCACTACAGACAAAGCAAACGCTGGAACGTTATTAATTTATAAATTTACAGAGCTCGTGTAAATATTTGTTTTGTTTTCATTTAATTACATTTCTACTTGGTAATGCGAAAATGGCGCGTAGAATACCACATTCTCTGTCAAAAATAGGTGGGTCGATCAACTTTTTCTTGTCCCGAACAAAGATTTTTTCTAAAAATAAAAACTTTGAATATCTTATACTTTTACGCTTTTACTGGGTAGAGTTTTTATTAAAGTTTGGTTTTTCAATACGAGACGCGAACTTTTATTGGTATTTTAATGCTTTTTGTAGTTCTAAAGCAAGGTATGGCTTGATTTATGTCCCCTGGGTAACCTTGCATAAATCAAATAAAACTGCATAAAATCAAAAAAATAAATAATGTATTAGATAAATAAACAAAAACTTTGAACTCCTACAATGTTAAACAAAGTAAAATCCTTTCCATTTTTTGACAATGATGACAAATTGTGTCTCCTGAGTCACTGATGACAAAAACTAGTTTTCTTTTTTTAATATTTTCTATACTACTCACAAAAACTAAGTATTTCCGGAAATTATGTTAACTTAATCAAACGACGATTGTAAATTAAAAGAATAATTGTAACTTTATCTCTTCTTTAAGGAGTTATAGCAAATAATAAACATATTTTTTTGGGGGACATCATGGTTTTCCCAGAGACAAAATCGGTGACTCAAGAGACAATTTTTGCTTCATCGCGTGATTTTTTGTTTTTGATCTTGTTTGTAATACTCTAATGATGTTTAATGGAACAAACAAAGACAGTTTCTTAAAAAAAAATAAACAACAAGAAAGATGTTCAGTCAGGCTAGTGTAGAAAACATCAAAAGCGAAACAATAAAATTTTGCCGTATATCGCCAAATATATCTGAGCAAAGTATTATAGCAACAATTGAATACGTCCCAAAATAGTACAAAATGCATTGCATCATATTTAAGTGCTGTAATCAGAAATTAACTAATAAATGTCTCTGGAGTCACCATTTTTGTCTCTTGAGTCACCGGAAAAGTGACTCTGGGGACCAGTCAGCTAAGAGACAATCAAGGAATAAACGTAAATTTTCGGAACGTTTGCAAAAATACCTAACTTAAATATGTTGCTGTAGAATATTAGACCCAAAAGCCATACTTGAATATCAAAAACAATTAAAATCCGCAAAACACTTACAAAATATCGTAGTTAGCTAGCGGACAGACAATAAAAACACCCATCCCCTCTTCGCGGTCCGGATGGAATGGCCGAGAATACTGAAGACTAACGTGCTGGCGGCCCATGGCATGTGGTTTCCAGATCGGTTTCCTATTGCCTAAGCGCATAAAGCGCCTTAAGCTTGACGACTTTTTGTAGTTTTTGTACGGTGAGTTAGGGGACTTGAATACGTTCAATGTTTTAGGGACACGTGAAAACATTTTTTTGTAGAGAAATCTATTAAAGCTAGCCAAAATTATACCATTGTGTATGAAAATAGACACATATACCTATTCAATTATGTCTTAAAATTAAAGTGTGTAGAATGGTTTTTTGTTTTGCTATGTAAAAAAGCATCATCAACTAACGTTGGGGACATACTTTTTTTGTATGGGAAGTCAAAGTAGTCCCCTGGGAAACCAAAAAAAAAAACAAATTTATAACTATTTCTTGTTTTATATGATGTTACTAGTTTAATTATTCACTTAGTTAGTTGTACCGTCCGCTTTAATTAACTGGTTTGGGATAATTTTAATCGTTATGATTTTTTCTTTCTGCGGGACACCATTTGACAAAGAATAGTTGATCGACCCAGGTACACATTCTTTACTCTAGAAAACATAAATAACAACTATTCAAGTCCGAATATTATTCAACATATTTCAGAGTATGTTTACTAAAAATAAAAGTATTATAATATGTTCCGACTATGCACATAACCTTAACGTTAAGGTTAGTTAGGAGATGTAGCGATGGCGGCAGTTTCGGGCCGATACGGCACGCCATGGGACCGATCGGGGCCCAGAGGCGGTTGTTACGGAAAATATTGACTCCATACGACACCTCCTCGCCACACGTTTTCAAGACGGTTTAAATAATTCACCGCGGGTACATTTTCCGCTTTGTACATAATATTTCCAAAAATAAATATGCTCAAGCAGTTAATAAGTAGCGGAGTTTAGTTTTGGTAATAGATTATCAATGAACACAACAAGAGCAGCATGACTTTAAGTAGGTTTCAACCATATTTGTGCTTAAAATGGAGTGAACTTATACATTATGCACCAAATGGGGTAGGTAGAGTACTCGAAATATTACATAGGTACTCAAAACCGACAATTTCGCATTCCGTTTCTACTTTTAGTATGACTTTAAGTTTAAACAGTATACATGATTTTGTCGCCTCTTACGTCACCTACGGATGAAATACAGAAGTCTTATTCTAAGCCCGACATTGCCAATTTATATGCGAAATCTAATTTGATATACTTATCACGAGCTATACGTTGAAGGAAAACATCGAGAGGAAACCAGCACGCAGTGTTGTTCAGTAAATGTTGTGTGTGAGAACTGCAGCCCGAACCCTCTCATTCTGAGAGGAGAGCTGTGCCCAGCAGTGGAATGTATTCAGCAGTGGGATGTATTAGATTCAGTCAGTATGTTGAGCTGAGCGGAGCATCAGCCGACGTATTGTAAGCAACAATACAGACAGTATATATGCTTTGGAAACGTGATGTTTGAGCAAGGTAATATCTCTACGTTTACGGCGCTCCGGCAGTGTACCCATTAAGAGAAAGTAGATATTATGCAGCTATCGCTATGTCAGGTAAGTGTGGGTGCTTTAATAATGAACTGAAACTAATAGAACATTTTCTATAGTTTTTTATTAGACTCAATAACACAAGACATGTTCCATTAGGTAGAATCTTCCATTAGGTAGAAACTAAGCAGTAGTATTTTATTAGACTTAACAGCGGTGGTAACCTAGCAGTCAGAACTGTGGCCTCTTATGTAGAAGGTCGTGGGTTCGAATCACGGGCATCTTTGAATTTTTCGGAATTTATGAGGAAATCTTAATTTTATATTTATCACGATAAATTCAGTGAAGGAAAACAGCGTAGAGAAACCTGCACGCAGCGTTGAAGTAATTTGATGTTGTGTGTTAAGTTCCCAGTCCGTACTGAGAGGAGGCCTGTGCCCAGCAGTGGGACGTATTTAGGCTGGGTAATATTTACTACAATTATTATTAAACCTCAGCAAATGAAATACTAATAATATAGCCGTGATAGCCCAGCGGTTCGACCTGTAGCTCTCAAGCAGAGGGTCGTGAGTTCCAACCCCGGGCTCGCACCTCTGAATTTTTCGGAATTTATGTGCGATATCGAATTTGATATTTATCACGAGCTATTCGGTGAAGGAAAACATCGTGAGGAAACCTACACACAGCGACGAAGTAATTCAACGTTGTGTGTGAAGTTCCCAATACTGAGAGGAGGCCTGTGCCCTGCAGTGGGACGTATATAGGCTATATGATGATGATGATGATGATGAAATGAAATACGGTTGCGGTGAATTTTCAGCCTGTAACTCTCCCGAAGCTATAGGGGTATCTGCTCGTATTTCACTCTAGGTGACCTATGAAACAGTTCACTCAATCTATATAGCTAGTCTATTTGCAGGCTCTCCTTCGCAAACAAGTTGGAATTGGTTTTGAAGCCCGAACGTGGCGGTCTCCGCTCGGGGCGCGACATTTTATGCGACAGGCGTCAAAACGGGGATTTATGTTGCGAGAATTGAAAACAAAGAGTGTTATTTTAATAGCTCGATTCTTATTTCCATTTTACAAACTAAGTTCCATAAGAAGTCGAAGTAAATACATTCATGCACCCATCACATCGCCTGTCCCTATTAAAATCGTCGGATCTGCAAATCTGCCATTTCGACCATAGATTTGCCATAGAGGACAGACCAACTAGGGAAACAATGATGGCCACCCAGTTCCGCAAACCGTCAGTTTATTTCAACTTACAAACTGTCACAGATCACAGAAACTGTAAAGAGCCAATAGCCATAGAGGAAAAAGCCATTGCGTTACGCGCGATATTGGGCCAGCCAATAAGAGCACAGCGAACGCCGCCATGCTTTGGCGGAATCGTCTTCGAACAAATTCAATGACATTAGTACTCTGTAGGTTCTGTCCTCTATGGCCCATCACCATGTAGGCTTACCATAGAAGCACGGGCGACTCATTTCGTGCACGGGATAGAACCTGTCACTTTCTGACGTCTCTAGTTAGACAGTGACAGCTGTAGTATATCTCGCGCGCATCTCTACTCGCGCTCTGTCGTGCTAAGCTTTCTGTATTCCCAAACGGGGTTAGCAGAGAATACGAAACGCTACGTGTACATAACCATGACTATTTCTGGTTCCGTAGGCACTTCTAGGTGAGAAGTATTACATTGACAGGTTGCTAGCCTGTCGGGTGGAATATACCACTACCTTAACCTTAGTCGCCTCTTACGATATCCACGGAAGAATTGGAGAGGTTATTTTAAACCCGAAGCCACATGGGTAGAAGATCAACGAAAACTAAAATCGTTTCTTGGCGTTGACACGCAGAAGCAAAATGAGAGCAATTTTGTGTGTTGTGAGCCGCGTAATTTGAAGTCGCAAGAATGTGCAAGATGACTGAAAAAGCTATTTAGTCCGTCATTTATATTCTACACACATTTTTATTTTTATTTGACAAAACATTAAAAACATACAGTTCTTAAAAGTTTCGAGACGTCACCACGTGGTACAATTTTTAAGTACCTTGTAAACGCCACAAGTTTGCACTCTGGAAGTTTTATGATCTATGCCTTTTCCGATTTTAAATTATTTTTCCATAATCCAATTGACCCACACGCCCTATTCCACACAACTGAAGTTTATTATACAATTAAATAAACCGGCCAAGTGCGAGTCGGACTCGCGCACGTAGGGTTCCGTACCAAAAACTGCAAAAAATCAGAATTTTTGTAT
>BHDV01065629.1:64569-86389 GCA_005406045.1 Adoxophyes honmai
CCGAAGGTTTGGCCGAAGGTGGTTTTTTTGGCCGAAGGTGGCCGAAGCCGAAGCCGAAGCCGAAGCTTCGGTCGGACACTAGTAGGTACATACATAATGTCACGCCTGTATTCACAAATGGGGTAGGCAGAACAAACGAAACGTTACAAAGCCAAAACCGTGACAGTTTCACGTTTCATAGCCATTTTGAACATAATTTTAAGTTAACATAGATGGAAGACGTACCTATACTATAATAGTGACAGGATGCTAACCTGTCACCTACACCATACCTAAATCTATTTCCTTAGTCCCCTCCAGGGAAGAAATGGGGAGGTGTTGTTATACTAAACCCGAGACCACCCGACTAAAATTAGTAGTTAGGTCATATTAGTGACCCAAAATATCACTGACAATTAGAAACTAGTACTTACCTAGTGTTTACCTGAATGAGGATTATTATAATATTATAATGAGATGGACCGACCAGATAAAGGCCAGTGTGTCAGCCACGGTCAATGAATGTTCAAGAAAAACAGCTCTGAGAGACGAGTGGCGACGTATAGTCAAACGAGTCACTCAGAATCCTACGTAAACATAATGGCCACGACCACTCTGTAAAGAGTGTACCGAGTAAGAAGAAGAAGAAGATAATATTATAATTCCACACCAGTGCGCTTTCACGTTCACCTTGCGTCTTCCTCTGACGCATGCCCGTGCAACCACAGCGCATGCGCTGCGAAACTAGATCCGTCCTCAATGAAGACGCGCTGGCGGCATGCGCTGTTGTTGGTGGTTGCACGGGCATGCGTCAGAGGAAGACGCAAGGTGAACGCGAAAGCGCTCTGATGTGGACATAGTTTAATATATGCCTGTTAGTGCACACGAGAAGTCCATAGTAAAATGATATTATTAGCCGGCTCGTCGGACCTAATTAGACATTGTGTTAGCCCCAGGGAAAGATTGTGCCGCGGACTTAGCAGGCTTAGCGGGCGGCGACAAACAATAACCGTTCGGAGCGGCGTCGCGGCGCCATTACCAGGGATAAAGTTGTTGACATGTGCGGAGGCGGCGAGCTGGCCATGCCATACATATTGCGCAAAGTTAAGGCACAGCGAGAATATCAAGGCCTTTTGTATTACATTTCATATAGTTGTTGTTGGAAGTTCATGGTATTAACTTGTTAACACCTTTCCATTTCTTCCGCGGATGTCGTAAGAAGCGGCGAAGGAATAAGGTCAAGTCATAATTTGGGCGACATGCTAGCAACCGGTCACTATTATTCCTGCCAACTCAAAACCTAAAATTATGCGGAAAGTGGCTATGAGACGTGACATAGTTAAGGTTTTGACTATGAAACGTTTTGTGCGCTCTGCCTACCACATTTGGGAATACAAGAGTGTTGTATGTATGTAAAGCTAGCAGCTAACAATAACCGTTCGGAGGCGGCGTCACGGCGCCATTACCAGGGATAAAGTTGTTGACATGTGCGGAGGCGGCGCGCTGGCCATGCCATACATATTGCGCAAAGTTAAGGCACAGCGAGAATTTGTATTACATTTAGTATACGTACTGTAGGAAATTCATGGTATAAACGAAGTATATTATATAGTATAGCACACGGGCCACAAACGCCGCCACGTAAAGCAAAACCACAAAAGAAGTTGAAGCACGCGACAGCCACTTTTTCAGTTCAGACAGCCATTTAGTGGCCGGTGCGGGCCACGAGAAGCAATCGTAGAATCGTATGTGTGGCATGTGCTTGTGAAACCCTTTCGATTACATTTTTCTTTACCAATTTAGCTTGCTCGTACGTTTTCTATCAGGTTATGGGCCCAGCTCGCTTCCACTCAAATCACCTATCACACATTTTTTTCTATCTTAAAGAGGCTTCTTAATTAGCAACGTTTTCACAGCAATGTGTAGCCAGTAATAGTGTCTTGCTCTCGCATGAAAAGATGATGATGACGGCATACCTACTTGCCACTCATTGCTATGAAAGTATTGTTAATTTAGAAGACATTTCAAAACCTCCTGCTGATAGTTATAATGTCCTAAAGTTTTTTTGTCGTATACTTGGTAAGGTAAACGTCCCAGTGTTCGACACTGACCCAATACATGGCACTTGGAACCTTATGTCATAGTAAGACATAGACATAGTACTGGGCGTTGAGGCGTCGAGCATTCGTAAATACCTTATATGTAACAAATTTCGATTCGAGTTAGGTACATTAGTAGTCTAATGTGATGACTTTTACACATAGCTAAAACTATACATTTTCATCATCATCATCATTATCAGCCGACAGACGTCCACTGCTGGACATAGGCCTCCCCCAAGCATCTCCACAATGACCGGTCCTGCGCTGCCCACATCCAGCGGCTTCCCGCGACTGGCACCAAGTCATCGGTCCACCTTGCGGGGGGCCTACCCACGCTGCGTCTGCCGGTACGTGGACGCCACTCTGGAACCTTTCCGCCCCAACGCATTGCTATACATTTTATTAGTATCAAATCAAATGATTACTCGTGTGGTGTCGAGCTTAGAATAACAGCTCTCCATATCCCCCGTGAGTGTCGTAAGACGCGATTAAGGTAATTAGGTTGAGAATGTTTTAGGTGCAGGTTAGCTACCTGTTAAAATATAATAATTATTATGCTAAAAATGTCTTCGAGACGTGGAATAGTCATTATTTTCATTATAATAATATGACGTTTCGTATGTCATTTGAAAATACAGGCACTCCAGTATGCATGACTATGTGTGCAAAATATTATTTAGCTAAACTGTAGGACATGTTCACGAAACGTCCGTAATTACTACAGGAATTGTTAATGAACAGCGCCAAAATGTGTATCTGGGGCTCGGAAATAGTTCGCCTATTGCGAAATACGCGTACATTTCGTGTAAAGAGGTAGGTAGAGTTAAAAGCGAGCCGTGGAACGTGCGACCGCAGCCCACAGCGTCGCCCACTCGCCGCTTGTCATACGGTCACATCGTCAGCAACTATATACGAGAATGTACAGTCACGAACAGGGATTGTTGAACCACTTGCCACTGTTCGCAATTTAGACGTGTAATCAATGACCGATGTGACAGACTAGATGTTAGCTATTGGATTAGTATTACACGACCAAGTTACAAACATAGGTTAGTAGTTAGTTACAGGCTCAACAATCCCTGTTCGTGATGGTACTTAACGTTGCACACTGATTTTTTACAGGCTTTTATTAGCTTCACCTGTCTCGATGTTTGTTTGCTTATTTGTCTGTAATCTAATCTTGCAAGTTAAATTTGACCCACTTCCCGGTTAATGATTGAGCTGAAATTTCGTACCTACACTTGTGTAAATCGGATGACAATACAATATTCCGGTAGTGGACTTATGGTGGCCGAGCCGGGACTGTCTACGATAGAGAAAACTTTTCAACGGTTTGTTTGATTGACTAGAAATGTGGAGCACATAATCTAGGATGGATGACAATGAAGTACAGTTGACAAAAAGTGCAGTCAGCAAAAAAGCTTGTATCGAAAATGTTTTTGGTTGGTTAGGTTATTTGTTATAAATGTTATAATAAATGGTTTTAATTTGAATGAAGAAGATCATATGACCTTCTGTTCTTTCGTCATTATTTGGAACAGTATTCATTGTTTAATGTAACAGCAAGTAGAAAAGTGAATAAAAAAACTTCAGTTAGTAATCAATCAATTATGAAAAGACATTCTTTAGTGGTTGTACCTAGTAGTTTATTGTCATTTATGTTTGGCTAAAAAAGCAGAACCTTGTTAGTTTAGAATGGAAACTGGTTAGAACTACCTACTTAGATAATGAACTGTAAGTAGATACTTTAATAATGCATTCGGGATTTTTTCATAAAAGTAGCCCTTAAGTACTTAAGTAGGTAAGTCCTTTTTTCAAAATTTGGAAATTTTATCTTTATTTTTTAAATTACGATAATTATCATTCTAAAAGCTAAAAAAAGGGTCAAATACTTTTCCTACAATTTTTTATGCTTCCAGTTACGCAACCGTCTTACAGCGTGTGTCGAACAAAAATGTATAACGGATAATTTCTAACAGGACGATTTTATTTCTTTAAAATGTGTAATGTGGCTTAATAATGGCTTTTGATTATTAGTACCAACGCATACGCGAATTATCCGTCACATAAAAATAAAATGCCCATTTGTTCAGCCATTATTACGCAAGGTGTGTCGCACGCTGGCATGACTTAGGGACCTTAACAGAGCCCCGGCTTCTGCACACGACAACGGTTGCTGCACGGCGTCTCCGCAAATTCCGCAGAGGCTGCCTGCAAGATTAATGGTGCCTAAGTGCCACACATCAGGCCATCCGTGCTCCTGGAGCAAATGTTCTGCTGTGTACATTCGCAAATGATCTGTGGATTACTGGGAACGTAATACCGTATTAATGAACTGCACCATTAAGTTACTATGAGTTTACACTGTTTAAAGTGATCGTACTCGTTAGCGATGGCGTAAAATTTTACATACATACATATCCTCACGCCTGTATTCTCGAGAGGGGTAGGCAGAGCACATGAAATAAAAAAAAAACCAGTGCCACGTTTAGCGATTTCAGAGCAACCAGATGATCAAACGTGATTCTGCAGTGACAGGTTGCTAGCCCATCGCCCACAATACACTAACCCTTTCCCAGAGCCGACTCTTACGGCACCCACGGGAAGAAAGGGGGAGGTGCTATTCTAACCCGGTACCACACGGGATTGGGATGGTGAATTTAATTCCTACAAGTGACCACCAGCGGTGGAAATTCTCCATTGTAATCTCATTATACAGGGTGGCCGGTTATGAGTGAAGTTAGAAAGAACGAACAAGCCTCACAGCCAAACTATACATACTTCCGGTTCCACAAAAAACTTGCAATTTTATACCTTTTTCTTAATTTTGCATTATTTAATAAAATTGTGCATCTTTCACTCAAAGTGACTTATCTGTACATACACAAACCGAAGCAAAAGTGAACTTAAAAAGAAAAAAGAACGCAATTGTTCCTGGTGAATATTGATTTTTAGCGTCACTTAACACAACCCTTCGTATACCTTTACATGTTACATTATAAGGTAAGCGCAGACTTAAAAGCTTATCTAGCTTCTTCGAGCACCAACGAGGAACTGATTGAGTCGTCGCGGCAGCCGCAAGTAGGAAAGCCGATAGAAAGCCGATAATGCCATCTCCTCGGGTCTTGTCCAACCAGCTCGGGCTTCTTTGTTCTACTAACATTCTTTTGGAGACGTTTTGTATGTATACTTTTGTAGATGGAACACACATTTGGATACTCGATAGATATTCGTAGCTACACTTGAACAAATGGATGCTTGAATCCCTTTTGGAACAAATTGTCTTCATTTACCTGCCTATATCTGAGGCATAAGATTGTCAATCGACTTTTTTGCCCGTTTTGACGGTATTGAATATGATTTCTTACTCATACTTCAATTTTGCTTGTAACGTTAAAACATTCTTCCAGTTTTATTTAACTGCGATTGCTCGTCCAACTTCGTGAGAGGTAGTTAAGTACAAACCTGAACTTAATTATAATTCGAAATTGGCAATACGACAGCGCACCGACTTCCGAACTTGGTTCGACTTCATCGGTCTAATTTAGAGGATACGGTACCCGGAGGATCCTAAGTGGGATCCAATATTCTTGACTTCGACGATCAAGATACGTTCCGAATATGTTCCGTTAGTTAGGAGCCCAAATTTTAGTTACGTATCGATGTCATTCATAGTTCAAGTTTACGCGGGGCTCGTCGATATCATCTATCCATCAAGTAGGTACGACTACACTTATAACAGGTATTATGCTGCTTTGGAATGTGATAAGTAATCGAACAGATAAATAATAATATTAAGTACCTAGATACTAGGTATGTAGCTGTACCTAACCATACATGTATTGTGTAGGCATACTACTAATACTACTAATCATTGTGTAATAGGTACCTAGTATAAAACAAAGTCTATTTCCACTTGTCTGTCCCTTATGTATGCTTAGATCGTTATAAATACGGAACAGATTTTGATACGGTTTTTTTGTTTTTTTTTTTTAATGTATAATACCTACTCGTACCTACAAGCATAACAGTAGAGAAACACCTACATGTTTAGATATTATAATATTCTAATGTGATGTCGTAATTCTATGGTATGGACTCTCTGCTCTACTCTGCTCCATGTACGGCCGCCCTAAGTCAGTATAGCACCCGCGCGAAGCCGCAGCAGCTAAGTCCACACCAGTGCGCTTTCACGTTCACATTGCTTCTTCCTCTGACGCATGCCCGTGCGACCACAGCGCGTGCGCTGAAACTAGATCCGTCCTCAATGAAAACGCGCTGGCGGCATGCGCTGTTGTTGGTGGATGCACGGGCATGCGTCAGAGGAAGACGCAAGGTGAACGTGAAAGTGCACTGTGTGGACTTAGCTAATGGGTCGCTAGTGTTTAACTCAAAATTTCAACATTTTGTCACCTGTTGATGTTTTATGTTCCGCATAAGACCTCCTTTAAAATTCAGTGCCGCGCCTACATTATGCGTACTTTAATAATCTCTAGTAATGGATACTTCTCCCATCGGACATGAATATTATAATGGAAAGAATGTCGAGGGCCTTTGAGCATCGCGTTGACCACGGCGGAATTGTGCTTTTACCGATATCCTATGAATATATTACATGAGATATGGGAAGGGCTGTAGAAATTACTTTTCCTGTTTATTGTGCGCGTACATTATGAAAAGCCCGGGTGCAGAGTTTGGTTGGCCGGGTAAAAACATGTATGTTTTGGGTATAAATTATATTGTCAATATGTCGCACCCTTTTCCGAACCAAACATTGAAGGAATTGAAACGAGAAATGTTTGTGAGAGTTAAAAACATGAGTAGCTAGGTGCGTCGACCGTCGACATTTTTGTTAAGTAGTATTCCACGCTGTTAGGATTTTTATACAATTTCCACCCAAGACGCTTAAAATGTTGACGGAATTTTCGCCCAGGCAAATAGCTATGACAATGACGTCGTGAACGGCTTAACATCGACTTGAATTCCGTTCTATGTACGTGATGGCAAAATACCTTCGAAGCATGTTTTAGGTTTCTGTGTGTACTCGTATTTTATTACAATAGATATCTATTATTATATATATTTAAGTATCTACTTAAAGAGAAGATTAGTATCTTCACACACAACATTGAAATATTTCGTAGACGAGTGCAGGTTTCCTCGCGATGCTTTCTTTTACCGATTAGCTAGAGAGCATTTATTTTAATATTAAACGTGTGAAAACGCACTGCTTATAATTATAACATAATTAATATCAATCAGTTCAGCCAACGGTCAGTGCAAGGATAGCGGTGGATAGGTACAGTCATATTTGTGGCAAATTGATGAGGCACGTACGGACACTACGGACAGCCCGATACCGTAGCACCCGGTTCATTGTTTAATGAAATAAATGTTTTTGTGTACTGTATTGTACATTATTCTTAATTTTTTTAATTTATTTTGCCAAACGTGCAGATATGTGATTGTTTCAATACTTTTAATAATATAGTTTTAACATTTGCTCGGGGAAAAATATTATTAAAAGTTTGAAAGCCCCGTGTGGTGCCGGGTTAGAATAGCACCTCCCCCTTTCTTCCCGTGGGTGTCGTAAGAGTCGACTCTGGGAAAGGGTTAGTGTATTGTGGGCGATGGGCTAGCAACCTGTCACTGCAATATCACGTTTGACCATCTGGTTACCCTGAAATTGCTAAACGTGGCACTGGATTTTCGAATTCGCGTGCTCTGCCTACCCCTCTTACATATAGGCGTGAGTATATGTATGTATGTATGAAAGCTTAAATTATTAGTAGGTTTCAGGTTTTCTAATCAAGAAGCATCTACTTACATGGGTAGTGGGTACTTCCATTATTCTCTGTTTTGTTTCAAAATAACAACAAAAATAAAACAGCCGAAGTTTGCATTGTTTTTATTGAGTTAACCCACCAGCTTTATTCACGTTTAATTCCATAATTTAACAACTGCTCAAAAGCCTACGGAAAGTTTCCGAAGCGCTGTGCTTACTCCTTTCAGCGTAACCAAAAAGAAATCATTTGTGTGCAAGCCGCCTTAAATTATACACCCCGTAATTGGCTACCATCCCTTTGAGCCGAGGGTGCTCAGAAGAAGTCGAAAACAACTAACCGGGATTTCATTCAGCGGAGAGGTGTTAGGCATTGACTGCTGCGCTCGTTCGCCACAATTGAAATGGTAATGCGACCTCAGCTCCTAATTGGCATGCAAATGTTAGCGGCCTCCTTAGTGTGTTAACCGGAACCTTCTAACCTTTACGTGTTTGGCTGGAGAAGGAAAGAAACGAGAAGTTTTGGAGTTGATCCCCCGATTTGATCGCTTTTGCCGCTCTGATCGCTGGTCAGACCTGTGTGGTGTCGAGATAGAATAACACCCTCTCCATTTCTTCCGTGAATGTCGTAAGAGGCGACTAAGGAAGTAGATTGAGGTATGATTTAGGCGACAAGCTAGCAACCTGTCACTATTATATCTCTTTCATCCGTTTATTAAACCTAAATATGCTGAAAGTGGCCACGGAACGTGAAATGGACTTGTCTTGTCTATGTAACATTTCGTGTGCTCAGGCTACCACGTTTGGGAATACAGGCGCGATTGTATGTATGTATCACCTGATGTACTCGCGGTCAGATTGTGACGCTCGCTACCGCTATCGGCTTGCCCTACATAATGTCTTATAATACAGAATCGACTCGAGAACCGGCCCCTTAGTGTGTTGTTCACGAAAATTTGAGCTAGCAGAGAACACGACTGTTGACTGAACACACAATATGATTAGGATAAGTTGCTGCGGAACTAAACGTATTTTATGTATAGGGCTTTAGATTTGAAATAAAAAGAGCGTCAATTTCGTAGCAATTTTGGAACAGTTTAAGTAATTTCTTTTACTTTATCAAATCCTTGCAAATTATTTTATCATATTGCTAAAAATTAACTTAATTCGTAAAAATTTATAGATTTATTTATTTCGTGTTATTAAGAAAGAAACGTTTGTTATAAAAATTATGTTAACAATAACAATTACAGACAATTTATGTTGACGTGTGTGTTTGTTGAATATGAAAAGTGTAAGTTTCCTCATCCAATCTCATTTTAGATCGCAAATAATCGCAAGTTGTCAATCGGTTCACCGTATCCGGTGTTTTGTACGCCGGACGTACGTACTCGCACGCGTTCGGTCACTGACCTCGGTAATCGGCCATGTGTCGGTTTTCACCGCATGGTTACACAAACAATGCAGACAGTCCTGTTTTTATGACCGCAAGCTGACGCCGTATGCGGCTGGGGGAGGGGCAGCGGGGCGGGGTCCCGGCCAGTCGCGTCGCACCCTCCGACTAGTTTAGATGTCACGTTCTGGCCCGATGGATCAAGTAAATGTGGAATTATTGATAGCTCTGGTCAGAGAGAGACCACTGATATGGGATAAAACGTTAGCGGTGTACAGAAACAAACCACTCCGTGACAAGACGTGGCGGGAAGTCTGCGCGCTATTAAAAGACGATTACAACGATTTGAGCAAAGCACAGAGATACGAATATGGTAAGTGTTTTTTTTGTAATTACTTTTATGAATTATTCTAAGTATAAATGAGTTATATCTTTTAATCTATTAATTTAGCGTCATATAATAATAATATACTTATAAATTATTTTATTATTGACATTTGATCCTGTCGCTATGATGTATTAAACTACGTGAGATGTTGTTTTTTTTTTAATTCTTTCCGTTACGGGAAAAGTGAAGGCCAAACCCATACAGCTCAGTCTTATATGGTTTTATTTTTTCATTACCTACGTGAGAGTCATAGTCATTCAGTAATTGAGATTTAATAAATGATTACAGAATTCTTAACAGATTCCCGAAATGCACTATTTACATTTAGTACAGTTAGGGATAAAAATAAAGCAGGTAATGGTAAAAAGAGACAGCAATATTTTCATGCCTTGATATGTTCGGGAGTGGACTTCCTGTGCTTAGTAAGAGTATATTTTTATATCGGTTTTTTGATCTTACCCAGAAAAATACCACTTCAAAAATAAAGACAAACTTACTACCACGTGACGGTACACTGCTATTCTGACTCAGAACCAACACATTATAATTAGATTTGTTTTTCGGTTCATGGTAATTTTTGGGAGCACCCGCCATATTGCCTGTCAAAATGATAGGTTTACCTTCGTACATGTTGCGTAAATTATGTTTTTTTTATTCATATTACACAATTATTTGTGAAGGTATACCCGACATTGAACATTAAACTACCGTGAGACTAACTCATCTTATAAAATACGGATAACTCACGTTTTTAAGTTTAGCTCGACATGTTTCGGGATAATTCGTAACCTTTCATCTAGGAGCCGCGGTGGCTGCTGCTGCCAAAAGCGCACTGCGCGCCACCATTCTATTTGCGCGTCACTCAAATAGAGCAAATAGAGCGGTGGCGCGCAGTGCGCGTTTGGCAGCACAGGTTGTTTTTATCTACTTTATTTTGCCAATAGAATAAAATAAAATATTACTTTTTTAACTTTCAGGAAAGATTGTCCTAAAAAAATGGACTCAAATTCGTGATAGCTGCTGTAAGTACATTAAGAAAAAGAAAACCAAAAAGAAGTCACTAACAAAGCCGTACAAATATTTTTACGATTTGTCATTCCTTGAAAAAGTTGCCAATATATCATTTAGCCAGCTAAACGAAACAAATGACGACAGAGACGAAGACACAGAAGGCGAAGAGAAAACAAGCGAAGACGAAGAGGAAACTGAATATTCAAATCGTGCAGACGTTCTAATTTATAGTGAGGACGAGATGCCGTATGAAGGAAGTAGTGGTACTATAATTAAAGAAGAAAGCAATACAGACATGGACGCGCTTCCACGCAACGCATTTGGAGTGACAAACTTTCTCAATAGCGCAAATGTAGTTAATACAGTTGTAAACAAAGAAGATGATCCAAATTTACATTTTTTCAAGGGCATTTTACCTATAGTTTCAACTCTTAATACTGATGAAGTACTTCAGTTCCAATCTGGAGTTTTGAACTTGTTACAAACTATAAAGAAACAGAGAAAGGGAGAGTTTCATTAATTATTACTAAGTGCGACTGTATTATGTATGATTTGATAATGTCATGTAAACTTTTGTTGCACTGACCAAGTTTGACGTATTATCAAAAAAAAAAGAACACTAATAAAATTCGTGCTCAACAAACCAAATTGTTTTTTTATTAAGTATAAAAACACATTCGATTATACTGATAATAATTCAGTGTTTTTTTCTACATAATGCGAAATGTGCACAAAAGGAAACAATGGACGAAATCCATTAGACCCTGTTATGATCCGCCGTGCCCAAGCATGGGGCGACCGTGACGGCTCGACGGGGTGGCTATGCGCACGAGAGTGAATAGAGTGCGAGTAAAAATATCAAGCCACATCGCTTCAGTGTCACGCTGGTTGTTGTACCATTATTCTAGAATGTTATATTTTGCTTGGGTTTAAGTCTCAACACGAATCTCGCCTTTATTCCCAAATAGGAACCATTACCATTTAAGTTTGATAACCATTTTTAGGTTTTAGTTAAACCGAAGACGTATAATAGTGACAGCTTACTAGCTTATCGTTTAAAATATACCTTAACAAATACACATCCACAGATGAAATGGAGTGGTGTTATTCGAAATCCGACACCACACGGGTAAACTTACGGGTTAACCGGTGATTTATTAATAACGTGTCAATTGGACCATTTAAAAGGAAAGTTCATAAAAGGTTACAATTTTCTTGTGTTTTACAGCCAGTCAGTAACACAATGTAAACCTTAACAAAAACAGAATATAGAAACATGTTAAAAAAACATTTACATACCTATAGACGTAGGTGGAAGATACCGTTGCATGTTAAACCGAAGCGAGCTGGGGTAGAGCATCGTCCCAGGCGGATGCAGCGAGCGCCGCGGCGCCGCGCGGTAATACCGCGTTGGAAATGCTTGCACATTTCCTGGAACGTACGGCGTTAAATGTAAATCCATATCACAACTATTTTAGACCAATAGACATCAATCTTTATTAAAATAAAGGTAAAACACCTGCCTAGGCTTTTGTGGTCAAGTTTGAAACACTAGGATAAAGATTTTAAATGTGAACAGTGAAGGACTAGTAAAATATATGCCCACCCCAAAATTTCATTAAAATTGTTTGCGAAGTGGCCTGCCCACACCATTAAATTGATTGACTTTTAACACCGTTATTAAATCACTGCCGGCTTTTAATTGGGCAAAAAAGAGGTATCGCGCACGAAAACGATCTCTCCTCTTATCGGATTTACTGGTAATTTACATCTACTCTCTGTCATTGCTTCTCCTGCTTCGTTTAGTACTGTGCGGAAGACATCAACTTGAGCTTTGGAAATAGTATTAGGTTCCTCGTAGATAATCCAGGTAACTCGAGAAGAATCTTGCAGCTCGCTTACGTAGGTGAGGTAATCACGATCCATTCTAGACCGTTTTAACCAGGATAGGTAGTCATATTTAACTTTTATCGAAGAACCAGGCTCCTGTATAGACTGAACGCTCTGAGCTACAGTGCGAAATGCGTTATTCCGTGCTCCCTCAGCGAATCGCATGCCTATGACAGCCCAGGATGTCATGTCATACATACTTGAAATTCTTCGTTGAGGAAAATCGCAGCAGGAGTTGTAGTACGTTGCGTGTATTTCCATAGCACACGGTGTATCGCCGATGACATGGTGTGCACCAGTCTCATTGTCAGGACCCCAGTGGAAGTTCACGCGGTGGAGGTGGTAGGTGCCAACGATGGGGCCTCCGTATATGGAGGGTACATGTTGGTAGTCTTTCAACTGGAGGCTTACACCGTACCCGGTGTTGTAGAGGGTGGCGGTGCCGCTGTCGTCCCAGTGGTGACAACACGTCAGCGGCGAGAGGTCGTTCCAGAACGGAACGTGCTGCACTCTGGCTATTGGCATTCGAAGTCCCGCCCGCTAAACTGATTGGTTGACATTTTTATTGCCTCTGCGGTTCCGCTCAATGCAATGGATTTTCTTGAAATTCTATTTTCTCATTTTAAACGCGTTTCGAGTCCGGTCCAGATTGGAATGCATTATGAAGTGGAGTGGCGAATAAATTGCGCGTAAACCTGTAAACTGAACTGAAGTGCCGCTGCGCTGTCAAAATTGACTTTGACTGAGTGATTTTAACATTTTACAAAAAGTCCTATTATATTGAGGTTGGTACCTATAATAATTTCTCATTGGATCACAGTCAGCTTAACACCGAATGGCGCGAGTCGAGTCGCGAGCGAGATAGCCTATACCCGTCACTAAGTAATATGAGACTATCCCGCAGTCGAGTGGACTCGCGCATATTAACTTCGGTTAGTTAGCTTCAGTTTTTGACCATTTCAAATTCTTCCCCATTAACACCATAATTATTATAAGAATCTAGGCAAAAAAGCGTAACATCGAAAAATTTCTTCCCTTCTACAAAACTTAACCATAACACTCACTTTCTGAGTCTACTATTCTTGTCAGTTATTCCTCAAACTCGCTGAGGCTGCGTTTCGACATACTCAACTTCATTTCCGACCTTATTTTTGCATATTCTTGAGTTTGGTTCCAGATTTTTGCTGAGCTGGGAACGCGTGAGTTGACGTCGCCACTCGAGTGCGGTGAGCTGGCGCGGCGATATTGAAGCCTAACGACGCATGTCTCAATAGTTGCGTGACGGACGGAAATAGCACACTCGACTCTTTTCTGAAAATGAGAAAATCAATTTGCCCTCTCTGTTGTAGCAACAAGTAGTCAGGATTGTTATTTCTCACGCCTCGAGGAATACCACGCATAAGTTTGAATGGAAAAATGTGACGTAGTTTAATTTAAGCATCGTGTCTTATCTTAGGACGCGATCTAAATTTGGGTCGCGGGCCATATCGAGATGAGTCGCAGGCCCCGCGGGATATTTAAAAAAAACAAACAAACAAAAACAATCACTGCATTTCATTTCTTTTTCATTTTTAATCGGATCGCGGTCTTTAAATATTTTTGAACTGTGGGTCGCCAGGCAAAAATTTAAGAGCCGCTGGTTTAACATAAGAAATTTTAAACTAATAAAAATCCTTCTGTTCTGAAAGTTTTCATATTACTATGCCGGCAGACTAGGGAAGGTCCACTGACTAAGCGATTTAGGTACGCTGCGCCGGCGAGACCTCGTGGAAGGTCTACAAGCTGGTAACAGAAAGAGACAACAATATTGCCTAGACATGATCGAGAATGGACCTTCTGTATGTAGTACTACTATCAATCCTGGGGTAGTAGTCTAGATACACACCTACTTAAATTATAATTTGGTGCAAGTAAACTTGAACTTGGGGCATAGCCGGCCCTTTGACCTTCCTAAATCTTCAACACTCCATATCTACTCGAGAACGATGCGCAAGTTGCCCAACTTTCCACTTAAAGGAAACATCCCTTTATGAACATAGTTTCATCTGAACATGGGAGATTGAATAAAAGAATAAGCGTTTAATTACCGAAATATTAAGTGTTTATGATTATGCCAGGTAATATTAATGACTGTAGAATTATGTTATGTACTGTGCTAGCCATAATGCAGCTGGAAGACTAACGACAAGCAAAAGTAGTTAAAAAAACCATACACACATATGCACACATCACGGGTAGGCAGAGTACACGAAGCGCTACATAGACAAATCCATGACTATTTCATGTCTCGTCGCTTTTTCTAGCATATATATTAGGTTTAAAGTTCATAGGTACTATGTACTAGTGACAGGTTACTAGCCTGTCGCCTAAAATATACCTTAACCTAAATCCTTAGTCAACTCATACGACATCCACGGAAGAAATGAAGAGGTGTTACTCTAAACCTGATCATTCATCATCATCATTTTAGCCATAAGACGTCCACTGCTGAACATAGGCCTCCCCTTTCTTTCATAAGTACCTTTTGAAAGCGACCTGCATCCAGCGTTTTTCGGCGACCTTTATTTATTCGAACCCGATACCACACGGCAGCAAAAATATATCTCATATTCCTCATTACGTGTCCAATTTGTAAAGTTTTTCATAGGAATCCAGCGCCTTAAGCAATAGAGCAAGACTGCGAGCGGAGCACAGCTAACGACACCTTATTGTGGAAAACTTTCTGGAACTTTCTCGCGCAGACCGCCAATCGCTGGAGTAATGTTATGCGGAAGAAGTTGAAGACTTCTTCAGATATTAAAAATGTACCTAACAACATACCTACAGACTCTTGGGCCGAATTGTTTTAAAAAGTAAATTGTTGCTTATACACCTGTTTTTTTTGGGATCCCCTTGGAATGCATAATTTTATTTGGACTATTATTGTTTCGCATAATTGATTTGGCATAATTAATTTTGGCATAACAGTACTTTCGCATAATAATACTTTGGCCTAATACTTTTTTGGCATACTACGCTAATAGCATAATTTCATTTGGACTAATTTGTATTGGTCGAATACACATTACGCATACTATTGTTTGGGCTAATAATTATTTGGTATAAATGTCTTTATGCATAATTTAAAAACTCAGTTTCGTTGTTACCATGTATTTACTATTATTAGGTTAGGTTAGGTTAGTATGAAATCCAGGCGCGAAGCGCCTAAACATCGCGGAATAGTTCGCGGACCATCATCGACATCGATTTAGTTCCTAAATAATACATAAGTATGCATACCATTGGTATGAATAGCAATAATTACTACGAGCCATTGGCACAAAACTTTACTACTTTTTGGCATAATACTGGTATGCATATTGATTATGATGCCATTTGATTATTATGCCTATTTATGCTTATGCTTATACACATTAGTCTTGATGACAATTATGCTTCCTGTGTTTATGCTTTTTAATGTTATGCGTTAAAAAATATGCGTAATGATGATTATGCAAAAAACAATTTCGGCGAAAAGTGTTATGCGAAACAATATTAGTCAAAAAAACTTTATGCCTTCCAATAGAGAACCGTTTTTTTTGTTTCAATCAAGCTATTGTGGAAGCACATAGGTAGTAGTAAGTGACATGAGCAGCTTTAGTTTTAAATAGCATTTTACCTCATCAAGTGATTTGCGCATTTTTTTTAAATCTTTGGTATTTTATTATCACTTATAACGTCCATGAAAAACCCCTCTAAGAAATCATTTAAGTTTTAAGTTGATCAAAACATGCGGGACGCTAGAAATGGCTGCGAAGCGTGAAATAGTCATAATCATGGTAGTCACGTTTCGTTTGTTCTGTCTACTCCATATTTTGAGAACACAGGCGTACGTAAAATTCGCAGTTGGCATCTACATTAACAAAGCGTAAATATAATACCTACTTCGTAACAAGAAATAAATATGATACTGCTAAAGTGAAGCTCTCTAAAACCGTGTGAACCTTAGAATGAGAGCCACGCTACCGCGGAGATCCACTCAAGTGCGGGGATATTATGTGCTCCGTACAACCTGGGCCCTACTTAATTTACCGCCATATTGTCTCCTGTTAGACTAACGACATCACCGCAGTAGCTTAGGCGTCTTACTACTACTATGTTAGAGAGTTATGATGCATTAAAAAATGCAACTACCGTTAGATTCGCTCATAATGAAAAAATACGGGTAAACCAAGTTTTAAACTGAGATTAGTTCGATTAATATGCTTCAGGCTGCTTCCAAACGCGCACTGTGCGCTACCGATCTGTTCACGGGACTGCTTGTGCTTGATGAAACTAAAAACGGCGCACCTCAAGGACTACAGAATATCCCGAAGCATGTCGAGCTAAACTAGTTTTAAGACGTGAGTTATCCGTATTTTTCCATTATGATGCTTTTGGTTACAAGACATACAGTTATGCAGGTTCTCAGGTGATTACACCAAATTAATGAATGGAATGAACAACTTGATCAAACTGACTAAACTGAGAGTAACTAAGTAGTATCTTTCGTTGAAGAGTTTTACACTTACACACTGGAAATTTTCCTAGTTGACACCTATTCTACTTCATGGATATGAATGATGAAATTACATGTATAGCATGAAATGGAGAATCATAACATGCCGATTTCATAAGATTACATTATTTTTGAATTCATGTGCTCTGCCTACCCCTCATGTGAATACTGGCGTGAGAATATGTATGTATGTATGTACATTATTTTTGTGTAACTACTTACAAACCTTATTTCTGAAATACAACTAGAGTTTATCTGTGTCGTCTTATTAAATTTATTCATACGAAAATTTAATGTAACTCGTATCTGCATAACATAGAGTAAACTAAATAGTTATCCTACCAGAAAAACTTAGCATTTTTCCTTTAATATTCGCGCAAAAAGCAAGCATTTTATAATAAAACCTTTATTTCTTACTCGAACAGGATTAAGTTCTTTGATTGCTCAGTCGGCGTGATGGGAAGCAGAGATGCCTTCCGGCTCGCGTCCCTATTCAGTATAATTCAACAATTTCTATTAAAGTTTACCTTATGCCGTCTCTTTCGATCTGAGTTGTTTATGGATTGGTGGGAATGAGATAGTAGATTGAGCATGGAAGAATGGCTTAGTGAAGATAGTGTTTGTGTCCGCCGCGAGCTGATGTCGGTAATGAGTTCCCCACACAGCTAATCTCCATCTCGCCACTGTGCAGTTACTTGCAAATTGGCCAGCTTATTAAGGGTAAATAAGATCTTTTTATGCTCATTTCCAAAGCTCTGCCGTCAAGGAAAATTCTTCGAAACCGGAGTAAATACTCTGTCGTTTATCGAAATTGAACCTAGCATTTTTGTGCAAAGCTTGTTGGTTGATTGATTTATTTCTTGTTTTATTAAGTAAAAATGTTTTCTGAAAAATTTCACTAAAACAAATACGAAAATCTGAGACGATTGCCCAGTTTTTTGTAGTCCGGCTCTTAGTCAACCGCGTAGTATCGCAATGTCGAGCGATTGCAGGTGCGTACGCGCCGGCTAGCGAGATATGCTTACCGTACGCACAACGTAGGGCGCATTGACCTGAAAAGCGAAGAAACATTTGTCTTCCATAATTGGTCAATAAAGAAAATATTTAGGAATTTTTACAGGGATTTTTAGACGCCTGACCACTGGTTAAAATATTTACAGTCAATTTCCGGCCACCCTGTATAAATGAGGATGACGATGAGGATAGAGGAGGGATATTAACTTATTTGATTTGAATTGTAACTAAGGTAAACGTCTTTGTGTTCGACACTTACCCAATGAGTGGCACTAGCGACCTTATGCCGTAGTAAGACAGGTAACAGATGGGTGCCATCTACTGGGCTTTGAGGCGTTGAGCATTGGTACTTTTACCTTATACGACGCTGGTCTAAAGTAAAATAAATATTTAATCCCGACTACGAAGGTAGTAAACATTTTAAAAGCACTTCAACCAATTTTAACCCATTAAGCTTTAAAACGCCAGCAATGAAATTTGCCTTCACAAAGCTACGAAATACTTGGCAATATATAGCTGCTGGAAACATGCGGTCCGGCTCAAAGCTGTTAAATCATGGACAGTTCCGGTGCAAGGGGAGAGCCTTCATAAAGTTAGGACTGAAAGTTTTCCAGTCAGCTTGCATTGCACACTCGTGCATTGAATGCAATGACAAGCATTTTAATAAAAGGAAGCCGTATATGAAAGCTATTTTAAAGATCATACTGCCTAAATGACGAATTAAAGATTCTACAAATACAATGTATGTAGCTACTATAAAGGAAACCTTCACTCTGTTCCCTTTTTCTCATTGGTACCTACGCAAAGCAAACTTAAGAGTATTTTTTATGAGCAATCTTCCAGCGGTCGCAAATACCTACGCGACCATATAAATTTTCCTCGGAATGAAACTTATTATGAGTATTTATTGCATACGTCCAGCAGTTACATGCTCCGGAGGGACGACCGTTTATTTGATTATGTGCACATTTTCCCGGGCACTGTGGATGCATCGCAAGCCGAGCGCACCGGTCGCGCGTCGACTAGCCCGATAAATAATTGAACAGAATAACTTTACTACACTCGTGTCTCATATTTCCGAGATGGAAACTGAATCGGGGAGTTCAGAGCATTCTCATTTCTCTTTAGATAGAAAACGGGGGAGTTTTGCTTGCAATTTATAAGTTATGTCTTTGAAATGGTAACCGATAAGTAATTGGTCATGTATTTTTAAAGATTGTTCGTTGAAATTTATGGGGCTAGTAAATGTCCAGATGGGACACTTAGTTAAAATGTTTTCTGTGTTTTACAATTTAGGACGATATGTGGATATGTATAATTAAATTAGACATATCCATTTCGAAGAAAGCAAACCAGATAACTCATAAAATACTTACATGGACTGACATCGCTGATGATCCTAATCTATACTAACGCTATCCCACAGACTAAACTGTATCTATTTATTTCTACCGACTTCCTCCTACGTTATGCACCTTTTCACACTTAAGCAGTTAAACTAAAATTCGCTATGGAGTTATTTCGAATCTCGAAAAAGGGTATTTAGGCCACTTTTTATCCCGGAATCAGTTACCTTTAAATCTTTTTAAGATAAAGGTGATTAATGGATATGCCAATCCAATAGGTAATGTGTACCTAGTAGTATTATTGTCCAGCACGTAGTACACATTTGTTATACATTTTGTATCATCAATCTTAGCTGAAATACATTGATTCCATCTAAATTCGTAGCTAATGTCTGTTATTGGAGAGATTCACATATCTGTATGTCCAAACCTATTGTACTCGTAATGTGAGGACGACCGCCTGCGGATATAGGTCACTTGTTCTATGACGGCGACGTACTCGCTGGGTTTCGTATTTATAAATATTACCTACTTTCCTTTGACTTATTTGCGCTATGCATTAGCTTCTCTGGAGAATAGTTTTTCTAAGTTAATAAAGCAACTTCTTTGAACAGCTGGCTTTGCGAAAAAGTTCCGTGAGCTTTCATCGGTGATTGTGGTTGTATTGGTCATTTTGATCCATCTTCAAAATAAACAACTGTTGTCTAATTGAATCATGATGAAGATGTAATTTTAGCTAATTTTGCCAAATCAATTGAAATAGGCAAAAATTCAAAATGTACTTAGGTCCTACCTACTTTTGCAAGTTTTTGTAGCGTCGTGGTGTTAGCCCCCGATAGCAGTAAGTACGATTGCAGATAAACAAATGTTATCGATTCCCTTTTCAGTAAAAGAGGAGGATTTAGGTACACCTTGAGCCTCAGGGTAGGGAAAATAGCTTTACCAGCTTTTAATAGAACTACTTAGGAAACCTTCATTTTGGCACGTTTGAATGTCATTCTTGATCATAGGCACTTCTCAATCAAATAACAACAGCCCGTTGAGTTTAAAAAATATTCACCACGAAACTGAGTAGCTATAATCTTTTAACATTTTCGTGTTTATATATTTTAGGCGACAGGCTAGTAACCTGTAACTATTGTACGTGTCACCTTAAAACCAAAAAATATATGCTAGAAGTGGCCACGATTCGTGAAATAGTCACCGTTTTGTTTATGTAGCGTTTTGTATGCTCTGCCTACCCCATTTGGGAATACAGGTGTGATGTATGTAGGTATGTGAAATTATTTTTCTCTTTTCTTTGTCACGCGGTTGACAAGAGATCGTTTATTTGCAATTATCTGATATCTTACCTGCTTATCACACTTGATCTTTTGCTTTCCTTTTGCTGTAAAAAGAAAATTCAGTAAGATTTTTACTTTCATTACTGTGGCATGGTGGTTTTGCTTACATCCTCTCAAGCAGGATTATGTGTTTAAAGCTTGTTTCTCGGTTATCTCAATTTCGAAATATGTTTCATTTGAAGTTTCCCATCTGCATTGGGTCTAGAGGGGAAAGTGAGATGCGTGAGATGAGTAAAGTGCAAATGTTCGGTTTTATTGTTCTTTTACTATCTTTACATTTGCTAACCCTAATTTGTTGGCACTTTTTATACACGCTATCGATTAGCTCATCCGCCTGCATCATATTTTTTTTATTTTTTTCAAGAACGCAATTTAGTAGATTATCTTTTAAATATTTTACTTCAATTGAAAATAAAGCATTCTGCTCAAATGGGATTTAGGCTCATGCATGATTTATTGTTGAAATTACTTCGACCTTTTCTTTGTTTCACGATTACCAACCTCTGTTGAAAGATCCCAGATACTATAAATACATCATCATGTTATTTTTCAATCGCCCACATCTCCATTAGTTAAATGAAAAATAACGTCTCTTTATATCGTGTAGGTTGTGTATATTGGAAACATGAAACTATTTTAACTGAAGTCTATTGCAGGAGATATAGCTGTATCAGTACCGACAAGTAGGTATGTAAATCGAGAATTCGTATTGGTCACTTAACTCAAAATTACGTAGTAAATGGATTCAACGGTTAAAACGTGAGAAGATAACAAGTAGTTACTATCGCATTTTAGGGTTCCGTTGTCTACAAGGAACCCTTATAGTTTCGTCATGTCCGTCCGTCCGTCGTCCGTCCGGGCTCGTACTCCGCCGCTACTGCACCAATTGTCATGAAAACTGGTGGAAATATAGATAATGAAGTACCAAAAGTTGATTTTTAAAATTATGAAAAAGTGATTTTACCCGTGTGGTGCCGGGTTAGAATAGCACCTCCCCGTTTCTTCCCGTGGGTGTCGTAAGAGTCGACTCTGGGA
>BHDV01065629.1:86870-125746 GCA_005406045.1 Adoxophyes honmai
GTCAACAAAAAAGTAAATGAAATTTAGCTAGCTACGGAACCCTACCATGTGCGTGACCGACACGCTATTGCTCGGTTTTTTTAATTATTTAATTGAGTTTTGATTATTACGAGTGGAACACAAAAAAATGGTATGTCTTTGAACAAATGTGTGGGTTTGTTGAGATTTCAAAATTGGAAAATAACACCACACAAATACGTTTACATTCTTTATTTCATTTCAGAAGATATTTAAAATCACCACAAAAATTAAACCAGTGACAAACAACAATAGTAAACAAAATTAAAGAAATAATAACATACATAATCTCAAAATAACAAAGAAAATAAATTTGTACGTAAATTAACTTAAACAATTGGTATTTAATATACGTTTCTTTGGAATGAATACGTTGTTATACATATCTATAAGTAGTTATCGTAATTCTCTTAAATAAATTGACTAATATTTGGTTTATCAAAATCAGAAGCTCATTAGTGCGTGAAAATACGTCATTATCACAGTGTTAGCAGTTATGTTCAATATAAATGGCGTGACTGGTAAAACATTAATTAGTACGTGAGTTAAATACACTAAAACATTAAAAAGTTATACAAACAATCGTAGTAAACGGAATACTGATATCATAAGATCGTCAATTAAAACTTGTGGCGTACACGTTCAGTCTATTCATTATCGTATTTTCTATTTGGAGAATTTTGATATGCATATTTGTACACCGCAGACTAGAGTATTGATTGAGCATTTGCGCAACTTTGGTACAAACACGTATTAGGCGATTAACACACTGCCACGTACCACGCTGAATGTTGCATGTCGACGCACCTACGAGCATACTTACGAGAGCAGTGCAGATTTGTATCATCGTGCGGTTTTTTATGCACTCACACGCGTGCTTGCGTTTTGTGGATTTACGCCGTAAATCGATCAACGTCGAGATCCATTTTCAAACGCACGTCAATCCCTTCCTAAATCAAGCACGGTATTGCGTGACTCGGTGTACCTTGCGGTGCCTAGTGTTTCGCCCTGCACCCACGCATGATGCATGTTTCTCCATGTAGACGCGTGATCTGCAGAAATACGCGTGGATGTATTTTCTTTATGACGACTTTGCATGTTTTTTTTATACAAACGGAGATACAAGCAACGTTAGAACATGCATTCCAGCATTACGCTGCGGGGTGCGTGGAAGACCCCAAGCCACATGGTTGTCCACGGTATCCCGCGACTTGGAAAATACCCAACTCACAGCGCAGACAACCCAGGATAGACTGTCCTGGCGCAAAAGAACGAGGAGAGCCGACCCCAAATAATGGGAATAGGCAAGGAGAAAGAAGAAGGTGCGTGGCAGTGTGTTAATCGCTTAACCTATGGATTATCTAATTGACAGGATTATTCTAAACCGAAGTCTTGCTGCAGGCGTTGATGTCTCCGATGCTCTTGACGCGCCGGTGCCGCTTCTGCTTGATCACGGAGTCGTCCACGGCCTTGGCGGGCAGCGGAGAGCTCACCCTGTGCGCGTGATCAGCTTTTTGCCCGTATCTACAAACGAAAGAGGAACTGAGACACGGACATAGTTAACAGTCTTTGTGGTTCAGGCTCGTATGTAGCTGATCCATACTTATATTGAAAATCACATACGAAAAACATTGTTTTTTGATTTATTGGGTACTTTTAATAACAACACCATTAATATACCACCATAATAATGAACACCACTGCATTTCCTCCGTGGATGTCATAAGAGGTATACCTACCTATTTTAGGTGACAGGCTAGCAAGGTGCCACTATTACACAGCCTGACAACTTAAAATCTAAATAATAGTCTAGGAATATTAGGAATAAGAATAGTCATAGTTTTGTCTATGTAGCGATACGTGTGCTCTGTGTTCTCCATTTGGAAATATAGGCGTGATGTATTATGCAATAAATTCACATTCTTTCATTTTTAAACTGCTGGTTAACTTAACTTATAATTGGTGCCGTCACTTGGTAACCGGTTGCCGTCATTTGTTGTCTTAGGTACTCCTAACAATTCCCAATCGACCTACCTGTGCGTAATACCGGCGTTCTCCTTAATATCGTTGAGTCGCTGCAGGCTGTCTCGGGTGGACACGCTTGACTGCGAGTAGAGGCTCAGCGGCGTGTATATCGGCTCGTACTCCTGCAGGGTCGGCTGCGCGTACGCCATGCTGAGCTGCGACAGCGTGCGTACGGCGATGGGCGGCGAGTACGACATCTGGTACGGGTGCGTGGTCAGACTGAGGACGCTTGAACTCTCGCTCGAACTCGACGGGGAAGTGCGGTCGTGCTTCGCTTTCAGGACTCCTAGAGCTCGGGTTATTGAGCCCTGTAGGAAAATTTCATTGTAAACATCAACGTATTTTGAGACATCTTCAACTACTGATAGTACAATGAGAATCTAATCTTTTGATACATCTGACAATAGGAGGATTCAAAGTTTTTCTATTTAGAAAGTCCATTGTGTAACGCACCCTCAGACTGTGCCTGCGCGAGTCGCCGCTGAGGTCAATGCCCGGCAAGCCGGTTGCAACAGACCTCGAGAAGGGTCGCCCCAGCATCCTTATCTGATGCCCGAACATGTTCCTGAAAATGTAATGAATCGATTTCATTTCGATAAGGCGCAAAGTCCGCAACAATATCAAAGCCAGGCAGAGCGTTTACGGCTAATTGTTATCACGTACTTTGTTTCAATTTTAGAAATTAACAAGTTAAAGGGTGTTTTAAAATCATGGCGAAAACACAAAAAGCTAACATGCAACTTTTTTGTGTACACGGTTGCTCCTGCGATTGTAGTGAGGACACGTTATGCCTTAAGTATTTTTTTACATTTCTATTCACATGAATCAGCTAAACACATATTAGGTAATAAATCACTGTGAGTGAGAATCGACAATATCGATATTATTGCATAGACACCAAAAGCATGATGCACTCTGCTGAAATAACAAATCATGCTCATTGTGACAAATAAACTGAATTTTCGGAAGTAAATAAGACATAAATTTTCATGAACCGTTGACAAAGAACAGTACTGCGGTGCGGAGCAGCCGATTGCTTTTATTTGGTAAAACGGCGCACCAATCGCGCAGGACTGTTCTCCGCGAGCCTCGTAAAAAGAACAGTAACAATAAGACGACTAAAATATGAAACAAGCACGAAAATGCCGATGTGGTCGAAAGTGATACTGACGTAATAAAACCATAAAATGTTTAATGAAAGGAGAAAGAGTGGATAGAGCCCGATCAAAGTGCGGTCTACATGATGATGACAGAGGCATTCATGATGAACGATAAAATGGTCGTTACCGTTGCTCTCGGCGCTAGGGTCGCCGGAATGGGGGTGGCGGGGACTAAATAATCTGACTCGGTGTCCTTTAGATTTCATCTCGTTAATCAGGATTTATTCACATTTAAATGTCAATTGATATCGTTACAGCTGAACCTAATATACATTGTTGTATTAATTTACAATTATGAATGTATACAAGTCAAAAACATAGTTATTTTACAGTATCAATAAATGCTATTATTGTTATAACCCTAAAGCTATTGGGCATGGTTCCGTTTTATAATTAAAATCTAGAAAATGTCCGACTCTTTAATAATGATACTAAACAAATCCTTTAAAATGTTTACTGTAAATGGGATCGATTCACCCCCTATATTACTAAGCATTTAATGCTTGTAGTCAATATCAATTAAATTGTATACATTTACTAATTAATTAAAGATCGATCGATCTCGAGTAAACACTGATGTGACAAGTCTAATCTACGGCGAGTTCGGGTCTCTAGGGGGCTACGATGTGAACATTGAGTCTAACATTGACGAAGGCAAAGGGTACAAAAGAACAGTTTCCGATCGTTTGATTTTTATGAGATTCATTTACTTACAAACCACGACTCCTACGAATCCTACGATAGGTACCTTATCAGTCTTCACTGCTCGTAAACGTTTACAATCGCTTAATAATGTTTCACAAACGAGCGGCTTTGACGGAAGAATCATAAAAAACTTTGCAAAAAATGCTTTGTGTAAAAATAGCAACTTTACAAACATTTCGATATAGGGAATTTTACATAGATACAGTTTCGAAGTTTGGCGTTAAAGCGGGATTTACTTTTTGAAGGATAGTTTTTTTGGTTTTGATGTTTTATCTTTGTTTTGTGGACAACATGGATGCTCGGGCAGCTTCCACTTGCAGTTCTTCCACCTGGCAAAATATCGTATACCTGCAGGATTGCACCTTACATTATAATCAACTACAGCGGCTCACCTACGGGCGTGGTCGGGTGAACGGAACTACATGCAGTGCATCGCTCAGTGGCAGTGCTCGGGAGTTAGTCCGGGGCACAGCGCTACTGCATCTCTTCTTGCATTTACAACACGCAATAACGAGACCAGGTAATCAAAGGTCTATCACAATTTTATGTACGCAATCGTCGTAAATAATGTAACTACTATTAAGGGCATTGTCTTCTTAATAGACACATGGTATAAAAGGTAGCTTAGATACAATACAGACTATCATCAAATTAGTAATGCAAGAGTTCAAGTCAAGAGTGTTATTCACTAAGAGAAGAATACAATATTTGCAATGCAACATAGTACTTACTAGTTTACTCATACGTTTTCTAGCTTAGAAAAGCAAATATTATATTTTCTTTTCAGGGTGTTATGGCTAAGACGAAAGATACTCACCTAGCTGGGATGATGAGGGCATCAAATTCTGTGACGAGGTGTCTTCTGATGATGCTCTTGGAAGGCGGGATGCCCAGCGCAGTGGCCATGGTTTCGCCAGTGAATGAAGGCTCTAACACCACGAGCCCGCCGTGAACTCCGCTGTCTAAAGAACCATTATGAAAAATTATAAGAATTTTCATTACACGTCCACACACTAAAATAAATTTTATAGATCAAGGTTAAGTTATAAACTCTAGAAAGAAGATGACTTGATGACGAAATTTGCATTATCATGAAAGACATTATTATATAAATAATGTTACCTCGCATCAGTGACCTTCCTCTAAGAGTTATTCTTACATTCGATTAACCACAATCAGCAAGAAGTTAGCTTACCTTTTAGATTTTCAGCAAATTCGCCTAAGTCAATATTATGAGCCCATCGCATAAATCTCTGATTGGTCCAAACTAGAGGATCTGCGTCCACATTTTCACATTGATGTCGTCTCACCGCCAACGCCTAAAACAGATTTAGTAAAATGTTCGTGATCCTAGCAGATTCCGCTTAAAAAATATTATAGGTAACGGTAGCAAAATAAATGAGATCGAAGTTAAAAATTCCCCGAATCTGGGAAGAATTCGAAAGAGGAGTGTACGGCGTGGGGGATGATTAATGGGAGCACATTACAAGGGTCGCGCGCAATACGAGACGAAACATTTTGTGACAGCTCCAGTAGATAATCGCTCATTTGCTTCTGCTCCTTATCATTCGCGGGAAACAACCTTCCATGTGATAAATGGTTGCAAAAAATGTGTCTAAGTAATGCCGTTTGACATTCGGTTTTCTATATTGGGCAGCGTTATTTATACTTCATTGGTGATTTGCCACAACGTTGAATAATCAACTATTATTTGTAATAAGATGTGATAAGGAAGATTGCTGGATTTGTCGCTGTTTATGACATAAAATTCAAATATAATAATAGTATAATTATCCAGCCTAAATAAGTCCTACTACTGCTGGGCAAAGGGGTCCCTCTCATTATAAAGAAATTCATCAATCAGTAAGCCAGGACATTGAAATTTCTTACAAAAAAAAAGATGTGTCATAACATAACCTCATAAAGCGAACAGCAGTAGAATATCATCATTCATTCCTACTAGCACCTAGCAGCAGTCTTGACGCTGCAAATCCATCAACCACGTAGCCTAAACTTTCAAGAACTCGGACTGTAGCATCTTCAACGTGTGCACTCACCTGTCTGTCGTACTTCATTATCCTGAGCAGGTGTATGCCGTGCACGATGGAGGCCTGGTGGAACTTCCTCGTCACGCCGAGGTACTTCTCCAGCTCCTTCTTGCTTATCGTGTCCAACATCCGAGCGTCCACCAGATTCGCCAGGAACGACTCGGCATACTAGATTAGATTGGATTGTCTTAGATGCTATACTATTCTAAATAAATACAAGTATTATTGTCATACGGTTATTATTTGTAACTTGTTAATTGCGATGTTTCATTTCGCTATTGCAAATAAAATTGACCAAAATAAAGTGTGATAAAGATAAAACTCCACATTAATTAAATATAGCTCGCATAAAAGCGATGTCGGCTTCAATAACGCGATAAATTATGTTGTCTATTTAATGAGACTTTCCACGGCCGCTATTAATGGCCTGTTTTGTATGCACAAACTCGGCCGCAAAACTAATTATCATTATTTAATATAGTGAAATCTGTCAGTCAAAAATAAAACATAAAGTAAATACTCTCTGATATGAAAATAAATGTACTTAGTGATCGCCAAGTTGAAGTTGAGTACAGTCACCAGCATTATAATATATCTGCCACAACCGCGCGTGTAAAAATGTCAGACACGTCCTACTGCCCCTAGTAACAGAGTCGTATCAGATGTTTTTGCAGCCTTATTGTATCAGATATTGGTGCTAGTGACTGTAGTTAGTACAATTAGATTTATTTGAAACCTCACCAAAAACATTTCATGTTAAAACGTTGCCAAGACGAGACCATGCGACTCACACTATCACAACATTATCAGATACAATAATGACAGCGTGAGTTCTAAATAAATTCACAAATTCTACACCTCAGTCATAACATCAAGCTTAACGTTTTGCTATTATATGAGTACCTAATTCATAAGAAAGTTATGAGCAGAGAATAAAAGGGTTAACGCTCGTCTTTTCACTAAACTGTTAAGTTAATGAAATTAGGTCGAGTCCTAGAGTTGAAAAGACTACCCCGTGGTCTTTTATTCCCACTTTTTTTTTAAGTTTCTAATGACAATCGGAAAACGCAAATGAAACTTCCATCTCCAAAAGCAAACAAGGAAGGTGTGAACATGAGCACGCGATTTGAAATGACCTTGGGTCTCGAAGGCTTACCTGCGCCAGTCCAAGGTCAGGCAGCCACTCGGCAGCAACCCAGGCGTGCGTGAGCTGTCCGATGGTCGGATGGCGGACCAGGTCGGGCCGGCGCCGCTCCTCAATGGCCAGCCGCAGCTTCTTCCGGTGCATCGGCTGCGCCACACCCAGCCCCACCTCCAGGTCCGCGTCGGTCAACTCAAGCAGAACCTGCCCATTCAAAGCACGGATCTAGAACCAACCAGAACACAATATTTGACGCTACTAATCGCGTCAATCGCTCAAGCTGGTGGGTAGATCAATATGATGGAATAATTTTACGGATCAGGGATTAGTATGCTGAGATCTATGTTAATGAAACTTTTGCTTCATGAACATGTGGTATGCGAAAAACAACATCCATCTAACAGAATGAATAACTTAGAGTAAGTTTAAGTAACTTCCGAGAAGTAATTGAAAACAAAAAGTCGTCTTTCTTTCTAGGACTGCTTCTCGAGCAATATTGGTCTAACACTAGAAACTAGTGTTTTCTCCTTCTTTTCTTATACATACGAGATAAAACACTAGTAAAATTATAACAGTCTTTGAAAGAAAAGTTGTAGTATAATCGATTTAATTACCTAATTTTTTAATGCCAGCATCATCATGACTATTTTACTGAAGTTTACGTCTATTTTTTATTTTGGAATCTAGTCGGCTTGTTTTGAAGCAAACCTTTATTTTCAGAATATACTTAGAAATTTATGAGAATGTAAATTATGCTTTCATTCCGAAATTTAATATTTACAGGAAGCGATGCTGCAATGCAACAACTGCTGATTCAAAATAAAACAAGTTTAAATAAAAGCTGGAAAATTATTCATCCCTATCCACATTTGTAAATGACTGGCAACGAGAAACTACGTAATACATTATTATAGTGAATGAACTCCAGCGTTAATACAGACGAGATTGTGTGATTAAACTCTCACGGCGAAATAGAGACGCCTGAATTTGGTCGGAATGGACTAAGTATTTCATTGTATCCGATGGGCGTGTTTGTGGAATGGCGGCAGCTAAACCACGTAGCGTGTTTTGAATAAACAAATATTGCGATGAATTTTATGGCAGGACTTTTTGCATACCGTTTTACATACAAATCTAATAAATCGAGCAAATTTTGAATAATGAGCGGATATGGGGAGATGAAAAAGAGAACATTGGTTTGGTTCTGCTTGCCAGATTCGAATGTACGAGGAAGTGTACATAAAATCCGATAGCAATGATAGCAGACGTGAACTAAAAGGCAAAGAAATAAAAGAACAACCTGTAACTGCCGAGTTAAACCTATCACAGATACACATTTCATTTTTCCATTCGATTCACATTTACGACTTGATAGTACATAAACTACCCAAGTATTATGGTGATGGTTTACTCTTTCCATTTTAAACTTTTCACGCTTTTTGAAGCAAGTTTCGATTTATGATGTTACTGGTTAAGTATTAATATTTAACTAAACCTTACCTATCTTCCCTTGTCAATTCTTTACATTGAAAATGAACGCCATATTAATCCATACCAAGGAAAAATAACAGATTGTTCCTGTTCGTGTTCCGTCCACTTCAACAGCGAAAACGAGGTGAAAACAGTTACGTGAAAAAGATACCTAATAAAAATAATGCATTGTTTTCTGGAAAATGTCCCTTGAACCTTGAATCTGCAGATTGCAAATCATATTATCATTCAATATTGGTCCACACAAGCGTCTCGATGCTGTATCCTGCTTCAAGGCGACGGCAATTGCGGAGCTAACCGAGCAGCAGTAAACTGTCCCATAATATCCCGCTGAGACTAAATGCACTTTCCGATACACGTAAATTAAATGTAGCAGAGTAAGCTGTCAAATACTAATCCGACATATGTATTTTAATAATGAGACTGGCTTACGAGAAATTAATTTCGTTGAAACTGATACTTTAAATACTGCAGTGTTGTATAGAATGATTCATTGTGTATGTTTAGATTTTTTTTTAATTTTTGTACGTGTTGGTCGGGAATTGATATAAAAAGTACCAGCAAAAAAATAACCAGCAAAGGATGGAAAAAATGGAACATCTTGAAAAGATAGAGCGAAACTTCTATTGCGTCTAGCTAGTGATGATGATGATGGATGAAATGGAAAACACGCCTAATACAGACCTTTCCACTCTTGACGTTGTCGGCGACAGCAGCCGCGTACTGTGGCATCCCTAGGGCCAGCTCGAGCCACGCAATGATGGCCGGAGCTCGCCACCGGGACAGAGGCAGGGACGCTGCCTCGCGCAGCGCTGCTTCGCTGCCAAGGGGAGACCACGCTCGCGAACTGCCCGTTCCCGCGTACACAGGCTCTGCACAGAATATTGATGTTGATGTTGGCGAGGTTATAAGTGGGAATAAATTTACCCATTGCTTTGCTACAGAAAAAACAGTGCGCGAACTTACTCTACTACTTAAAATCCTGTCAAGATAGAGAGATGTTGGGGACTGTATTTTATATTACTACAACTTGGATGTGATTATGAAAGTGCACGGCGTGCGTGGTTTGTCTGATTTGCTTGGCAGCGGCTACATATGTAGTCCTAATTGTATCGGTCTACTATTAAATCTACATTATATCTGCAGTACGAGACCATACATAAATTGCTCTGAATCAGTCCGGAAGCATTTACGAGAGATATTGAACTTCTTTTTGTAGAAATAACAATTATTATTCAGAACCGCAGGCAGTTGACAGGAAACATACTCGTATTTCTACGTCTCTACCTACATTTAAAGGCTATAATTTTATCATTGTCGCACATAAAAATATTACAAATAAGCCTCAGCAATCTCCAATTACACTCTCATAACTCATAACATTTATCTTTAAATTATAATTACCAACAATGAAAATTTAAACTTTTCTGATTTAAAGTTACCTACGTAAATGCGCGGGCGACTAGGATATCAAGTAAATTACTACGATTATGACATCCTATCCATTCAACAAGTTAATAGGGATCAGTTGGGGTTGTTCGGTATTAACGTGACGTAAAATGTAATTTGTCGTAAGTAGGTACGTCATACAACCCTCGCCGCATCAAAGGCGGGCGGTTCCAAACTGTGATTTAACGAAGAAAAGGTTTATTGGTATCAAGAAATCCTTGGCCTGTAGTAAATTGGATCAGAATTATTTGTGTAGTTAGGTGACCACTATAATAATATTAAATATACCTACCTACCTAGGTTCGTAAACTGGGCAATTATACAGAAAGAATTATAAGTAGCACGACAAACTAAAGGGAAGATACGTAAGCAGATCACTAACTAACTAAGTATAAGAAATACCTACTTTAGGAAAAATTGCACAATTTCTAATATTTAAAAAAAATGTACACTCGCAATAACCATTCACATACAAAAAAGTACTTAACAAAGACATAACTATTACAGTTTTTTTTATTGATATTGAATATTGTCATTTTTAATAAAGTGTCGTCAAGATTTGAATAAGTGAAATAAAATCATGAATGACCTTAAACCGTAGACTAGCCAAAGTTGCGGTGGGCCCTATTTTCTTTTGAGTACTTTACATTTTGTCCGGTTTTTTGTTCAATATGGGATCTAAAATAAATCATCACATCATCCCTCAACCATCCGTCAACTGACCGCTCTCATGTCCGCTGGCGGCGGCGCTGCCCGACTTGGTGCGGTGGCGCGAGCGCGCGAACACGCGCGAGATGGAGCCCCACGCCGAGCCGCGCCCGCGCGCGCCCTTGCCGCTGCGCGCGCGCAGCCCGCCCACCAGCGCCGCCTCGCACTCGCCCGGGCTCGACAGCTGCTCCACTGACCTAATGATGTAAATGCTGATAAATAAAACATAATACAATCACACCTATGTTCTCAAACGGGGTAGGCAGAGCACACGAAACGTGACGTAGACAAAACCATGATTATGACTATGTCACGCTTCGCAGCCACTTCTAGCATAATGTTAGGTGAGAAAATAAAGAAAGATAGACTTTTATTTACAAAAATTTGGCACAAGTAAAACCTTTTTTGTTGAACATATCTAAAAATAAATTAGCCTTAAATAAATAGTAACTTAATAATATGCATGCAATAAAATAGAACAATGTCAACCTACAATGATCGGCAATGAAGTTGGTCCGGTTATTTGGGATGAGGCTAAGTTCACGCATCGCTTTTACCTTAAAACTGTCCAAGATTTTTGCCGATCACCGATAGGTACGACAGCGAATAAAACAGAATCAAGTAACGCTACTTTCGGACTAATACCTAGCACTATTACAACAGTTTACCAAAGGAATCAAGTGTTGCATTAAACGACTTTCACGCGTGATTATCCCACACTAAAAGGTTAATACGTTATCGAAGCTAAGCAATCGCCGTTGCGGCCACCACGCCCTAAAACATCGTAAAAAATCTCATTACCCCAATATAATGATTTCGTCGCCTAAAGACGATTGCGTTGGTCTATGACGGGTATGAGTATATCGACACCTAGATATCTATCTAAATATAGGTAACATAATTTGTTGATGGAGTTAAAAAATCCCGACATTTATTTGAATTTTCATACAAGATTAGTTTTTGTTCAAACATAGTTAAGAACCATATTGACGAAACTAGGTCGATTCAAGTAAGAAAGAACCACACTATTAAAATTTGGTCGGGATTTTAAAACTTTAGCAACAGAACTGGTTAACGTATGAGAACTGCTACATGACACGCCAGAAACAGTTTTAAGCTCTAAACGCACTGTCAGCGGAAGTGGAGTGGTGCGGCGCGGTATCGGTTGTAATATTGGAAATTAAACGAAACAACACGCACAAAGCACCGACCGTGAAAAAAGCGTTTCGTTCACGCCACCGCGCCGCGCCGCTTAGCTTCCATTTGTCATTTTAAATACGAATATTTTACCCGGCGTGTTATTTACTACTACTACTACTATCAATTATATTGACACCATTTGATAAATTAACTACTAACCTTGAAAGAGAGCCAGCGTCGATGGACCTCGTGAACGGAGAACCGCTGTTGTGTGGCGACAGAGTCGGGCTGCAGTCTCGGGGTGTGCTTACTAAACAACATCGAAAAACACCAAATAATGTAACTCATACCGCGTCTTACTATGTGTTCTCGTTAAATGTCATCTCGTATGCGGGAAAGGAAAAATATACTGCATTCGAGCCTCTTCTGTTTCAATATCTACAAATAATGGTGATTAAAATAAAAATAAAAAAAAGATATCCTTAAAATGGAGCAGATCTGATCCGTAGCATACGAGAGGTTAACCCAAAATTATAAGACTCGTTAAGCATCAAAAATATCTTGCTGATAAGATGAGCCGCTATGAACGCCTTTCAGCCACGTTAAAAGACAAAGGGAAAAGACGCCTCTCTCCTTAGATAAGGAAAAATAACATGTAGACTTTATCTTAATAAACATACGAATGTTTATTTAGCAGACGTAGAAAAAGGTGGGCGAAAGTAACAAAACACATTTGGCGCATAAATTCAGCCACCATTAGCTACTTATCTGGTTCTGTCATCGCGGGTTGTTTGAACGACTCAATCTCGCCGTTAAGTAAGGCTTTCTGTAATAAAACGGCTGTCTCGTAAGCGGAAATTTTTACCGCCTTGCCATTTTATGCCCTTTGATAAGAAAGAAACGACAGAATCTATAATAATTAAGTAGATAGGCTTTTCACGGCACAAGTCTTGTGTGTCGAGAAAATAATTTTCAGCCTGTCATGCTCAGACTTTTCAAAGGAAACCCCTTTTGCGTTTATTTAATGTAAATGGACCATTGCGTTTAGTCCATTAGGGCTTTTAAATAAACACACGCTTGCCCTTCTCTGGAAGTTTCTGAATAAAACCATTTACGAGATTATTTACTTTCAGTTATGTTTAAAATTGGTTTAAATTTGTTATCACTCACGTGAATAATAATAAAAAAAAAATGAGAAACCTGATGAAGTTATTTTCTAGCAACAAACAGCTATTAGAAGTATTAAGTGTTTAATTATGAAGTTTAAAGTAAGGTTTATTTATTTTAAGCGTAAAACTACCGTGAGACTCACTCATAGTGAAATAAACGGATCTACTCACGTTTTTCATATTGAGATAGCTATTACATTATGACAATTTTATTGCAGATGCGCGTCTCTCTGCTGCCGTAGCTCTACATGATGGGTCACGGATTGGCCCGAAATATTTAGAGCTAATCTCGATATAAAAACGTGAGTAGGTAGATCCGTTTATTTCACTATTAGGTTTATTTATTTTCTATCCTATCCTATCTTAATCTCACATTTCTGACATTCCGCCTTACTTACATTCCGTCGAAAAACAGTATTTAGGGCGGCCAGATACACTCGGAATTCTGTTTCAGAATTTCGATTTGACATAATATCGATTTGAAATATATCAGGATTTCGTAAATGCACCATACAAATACGATTCGATTACGAATACGGGATTTTGAATGCATAGGCCATCCATACGGAATTACAAATCGGATTACGACCGGAAAAGTAGGTACTGTTTGTATGTGGCTGGTCCATAGATTTATATGGATTGACTGCGTTCGATTTTACGAATCGATTTTTCTAATCAAAATACCAAAACGGAATTCCGAGTGTATGCGGCCGCCCTTAATCATGTATTTAAAAGGTAACTGAAGAATTACGTACATTGATAGATATGATGCGCCGATGACACCAGTGACGCGGCATCGGTGTCGTACGGGTCGAGCAGAGGCGGCGCGCCCTCGGCAGTCGAGTCCGAGAGGTTCCCTCCGCACACCGACGTGGCGCCACCGTCGCTGCTGCCTGTCACTGAATAATCCCCTTAAAATTGTCTTTGACATACTCTGCCCTTTTTAGGCCATACCTATCGTAACACAATCTGCCTCTACCTACACCTTGAGAAGTTCGTGTGTATTAGGAGCATTACGTAGAGTTTACTTGTTTTGCTTTTTTTCAGCAGAATTTTAACACATGAAGATTTATAAAATTAATCAGAAAATGCTCTCTAAAGTAGAATAGAAACCCTGTAAAAAATGGAAAAACTAGTTGATTGTTGAGGGTGATAGGTACTCGATGTTCAAATTTCAGATGTGATTATTTCTGAATTTGAGTTTTTTATTTTTTTCAGAAGTAACTTCATCATCTATCAGTCTATCACTATTGGCAAGAATACCCAGTATGGAAACCAAAACCAAAGTTCATATATGGGCGGCTGTTTTCCGAAGTAGGTAAATATTATTTCTTTGTTGCGTGCCGATATACCATTATTTTAACATCAGAATGCGGCCTTTGAAACTATTACTTATTGTGCGTCCCGAGAGAGAGAGAATTTTGGCAAAGGATTTCTCGTGAATAAATATCGTAATCCTTTGTCGCTTATCGCTAGTAGCGCCGAGGGCTTCCTTCTGTCTCGCTATTGTCCGCAGATTTTTGTGCTAATCCGTGCTCAGCGAGTTCTTAACGACTTAAGTCGAGAGTACTTTGCAAATTTCAAGTTCTGCCGATTGTCGCTTTGACGTTAAATTGATAATAACTGGGAGCGATTAAGTCGGGGCGATTAAGGGTTCTATTAAAATGGACGGCGGGTAATTAGTCACCTCTGACGCCGGAGTCGGCGCTGCAGCTGCCGCGGTCGCCGATCAGCCCCGACGGGCCGCCCAGCATCATCGGCGGGCCCAGCCCCAGCGACGCCACGCTCTCGCCTTCAGACAAACACCCGGCCGCTTGCAACTGCCTTCGTGCCTATCAATATTAGAATCCCCATTAAATTTTTTATACCTCACCCTCATCCTATACTTAAGACGCTATATTCTCCTCTTGATAATTTTAATTCCGTTTCATGCCTCAGTAAATGAGGCTGTAATTTAAAGAAGATATTAAATTTAAATAAAGTAGGCCACCAGTTTCCGAGGGACGCAGAGCAGCGTTAACATTTAATGAAAGAGATCTCATCAAAGGGCTCGGGAAAATATAAATACAGCGAGTGATGCACGTTTCGAAAATGATGCTACTCTACTACAGAAAGAAAATAAAATGAGAAACTCGTAGATACGTTGCAATAGAAAACAAAGTATTGCGGGAATGGAACTACGAGACATGCATATAAGTGGTTATTATGTCAATAATGCCACGTTCCTGCCAGCGTTTGAAATGGGACCAAACATTACCCATCACGTAAGTGGCAGTTAGGCACCAAGGCATACTGCAGGAGCTGTGTTTAATTTACCTCGCAATTTTATATTCAAAGGAGCAATTTAAAATGGTAATTAACATCGCGGGTCTGTGATGGATGGGCCTGCCGTACTGTACATTCATCATAACATTGCCCTGTCGATGTACGATTATTTATTACACTTCACAAAACAATTTCGTAACTCATTGTCCAACGGATTTTAGGCGTCATATTTAAGAGCTTCCAAATTTGACAAAGCAAATTGATGGATGGATATTAACTGGCCTTTACCCCCAATGCTCGCAAAGCGAAGTTGAGGGTATTCAATTACGCGCTACGTATAAGGTATCTTAGTTACGTCGTCGTTTCTAAAACGGTAACTTCTTCTAATTACTTAAATATGTTTCAGAAGGTTGAAAAAAATACATTATTTGCTTTAATATGTAAACCGGTAGCTTCAAATACAAATGGACGTGAACCCACTTTAGCAACTTAACCTATTACGTATTACGCCAGTCAACCTGGTGTGTTTATCTTGGTAGTGGTCAGGCGGCCGGCTTCCGTCTAAAACATTTGTTGCTTCCACATTCTTTTATCTCTGACTTGAAGTAAGATACGATAAGATATTGGGTTTAGCCGATAGGAAATTTTGAAAGGGATTGGATGTATTGATATAATTTATCTCTTGGCATAATTTTAAAGTGTTCCAACAGTTTTAACACCCAATCTTTTCGCCTTTCAATACGGGGACCATCATTTTAACGGAGCAAGCATCATCTTTTATAACCACTTCAAAAAAGGAGGAGGTACTCAATTCGATCTAATTTTAAATTAGGTAACTGTTGGTCTTAGTTAGGTTAGGTTAGGTTAGGCTCCCCCCCAACTGTGTCGCCACCTTGTTGTGGTGGGGGGGCTTGCGTGCCCAAATGATCCCCGGGGCTATACCGGACAGGGTCACCCATACCGGGTTGGCTCGGGGTGATGGGCCAGACCAAAAGCGACACCCCCGCCGAAAGCCGTGAGGTTAGGCCAGGCGGGGTAGGGGAAGCGCCCTTTTCAGGGCGCACCGGGGTGGGGATGCGCCCTTTTTAGGGCGCATCATTTCCGTGAGGGCACGAGGAGAGGCTGCCTCCTCGTTATAAAACGAAACAGCCTTATACTCGCGACTCCTTCTTGATTAAGAAGGAGCGTTGAGGAGGGGACTTGACCCCTTTCATAAAAAGGACCTGGGGATGGAGAGCACACTCCTTAAAAGCAGTGAGGGGCCAGAAATGGCTAACCGGCTGGTGTCGCGGTAGCATGCCTATGGCGATCCCGTGGCACCCCGCATTAACGGTCGGGGGGGAGTGCTGGGTTTTAACGGGTATTCCTTCCTTCGGGGAGGCGAGTCCCGTACATCCACGGAATTATTGCCGTCATGAATCTTACCATGGCGACAACGATTCCGTGTAGAGTGCGTAAATGCATTTCCCAGCCCAAACAAAAAAAAAAGGTTAGGTTAGGCTAGCAACGTCCTTATCGTACCTTAAGCTGCAATTACATTGGGTCATTCACCACATGCTGCATGTGGCCACCGCAAGTGTAAAGGACACGGCAGTTGACCGCAAGCGTCAAGCGACAGCTGTCACGGCTGACTAGGCGACGTTCGGTGACCGACGTAGTTAGTCCAGTCATTATACATTTGGAAATGCAAATGAACCGAGAGAGCCAAATTTTTGATATGACGTGGGGGATGCCTATAAAAGCTTAACTTGAAATTATTATGTGGGTTTACCGCCATTGTGAAAAAAGGGATAGAATTGATTTTTTGGGCAATAACTCGGCTATCCGACGAGATACGATAATTTTGATAGAAACCTTTTTTGTAGCTCTTATCATGCTCTTTAATTTATGTTTTTATTATTTATTTATTGTTCTTGTTACAAATTACATTATTCTTAATTGCTAAGTACCTACAGCGTCCCTCAAAACTGTTTACACAGTTTGACTGTGGGATCCCTTCAGTCGCTGAGTATTATTTTAATATCAACAATTTTTTATTGAGTAGGTGTATTTGTACATTTTGCGTAACATGCATCGTTATCTAGATATCTATATTTCTCCAGTTCATTTCCATTTTGTAAGCCATTTTTTCCGGCGAAATGACTGCATTAAGTGTGGAACACGTGCGGCGACCGCATTAGGTGAACCACGGAATAGAAAATACAATGGAAGTGCCTTATGCGTCAATTACTTACAGAACCAGTGTCGCCGTTGTGCACACCAACACAAAGTTAACTACATAGACATTTTGAATGTGATTGGTAGAAATGTTTTATTCAAAAGGAAACAAGAAGCAGCAGTCAGCTAATAATATATTAGACCTTATGCCTGAGTCACACTGTCCACAATTCATTACTCGCATTTGTTGCTTATTACGCCTGGACATGACATTTAACTATACATACAAACTACTGCCATCTTGCGTTGAGTAGCCGAACTATGAAGTAAGCACTAAGGACTAAGACTGACGTTAAACTAGACTAAGACTGTGATATAGAACTAGAGATGTACAGGCATGTATCTTGTACCTATCGATATTAGCTAACTATTGACCGCGTAACTGAGTCCTCGCCCGCGCGGTACAGAGACGCGGGGAGGACGAAACAGTACGCCTAGTGTGTCTAAAATGAACATGCAGTCGATAACGATTTTGTTTGCGAGTTATCACAAAAAGTGTAAGGAAACTGAGACAGCGCCGTCAGCGGAACGTTTGCACAACTGCCGCAGTCGACACGATTTCATGTAATCTCCAGTACTAATCTATAAAAATGATAACGTAGTTAGTTAAAGTTAGTAATAAATATAAAAAAAAACTAAACTTACACTGGTATCTATTTTTGGTGGAGAGGTTTCGGAGAAAACGGAGTGACAGACAGACAAACGCATGGATGGTTTCGTTATTATACCTTTTGAGATATGGTATGGTAAAATATTTTCTAAAATAAAAAATGTATCCATACATTCATTACCGTGACAATATTGCGAGTTGGAACAGCCGTGCTATTTAAATGTCTGTAGCCTTTGAGAGTAAGAACAATATCCTTCTCATTAAAATGTTCCGAAAATATTGTACTAGTTTTCGCTGGCATCCAATTTTGTCTCCCAGTCGCCTCGATCCATTTTTCCTTTTGAATAGGATGATGAGGAAATCTAAAATAGTTGGTTTTACATAATTCATTCGAAACTAAAAAAACGATTATCGATAACTTTATCGACAATACATTCTCACTAATTTTGCAAGTTCAACGTACTTCCGAGTAGAGAACTTTCCAGAAAAATTGACATTATTTGACACAAGCTGGAATCGACCTAATGACTGTCACATAAAGCTCAATTATGAATATCAAATAGCTCAGAAATGTCTCGCGGGATAAAAATACAAAGAAAAATCAGAAATAATATAAAATAGCACTTACCGATGCTACGAAATGCCGCCATGAGTAATATTTTTGTTGCGGTTATCGTTTTTACATTCTAAAACTGCACAATAGGGCATATTTACATAGTTTTGGAAAAAAATTCGTTCAACTGTCACGCATGAATGAAAGCTGCGGACTAAAGGGAGTCGTGCGGATGTCCGCGTAAAGTTGACACACGTGCCCCGCCCACTCACCACTTCTACTAGTTTTTTCTGTTCTGTGAGGTGAACGAATCATAATCGCTGCTTTAAAGTTGATTGGCAGTTGTTTCTTATTCTTACTTCAAACAGTTGTTCACGCGCGTGCCGGAGCTGCGTGTCGCGCGCGCTGAGCGCGGCGGCGAGCTGTAGCGAGCGCTCGGCCTCGTCACGCGCGTGCCGCAGCAGCGCCGCGCGTTCACGCTCCCGCTCCGCGCGCTCCACGCCTAACGCTGATGACGCGCCCCCTCGCGATCGCATCTGATGGAACAGGGAAATTATAAAAGCTCGAAAAAAAGTAAATCACTAGCCGAAGAGTTTTTTTTTCAGCTGAATCATTTACAAAATAGGTTAGTTATTTTTTCACTTAATGTACAATAATGGTGTTTTTTTATGGAAAGATAATCGAAAGTTCGCTTACTTTATACTTGCTTGCCTACTTTGTCCCCACATTCTTTGCTACCCACACATATACCTAATCACAAAACAAAGCAAAATATCACATAGTACAGTCAAGGAAATTGATTACTGTGCCATTTTGTACCTTTTCACAAGAAATGTCACCGTGACATACCATACTTTTTACTAATCAAAGCAATATGAAACTCATTATGGAAAGGTTCAAAGTGGCACAGGTATCAATTTTATTTTATTTTTTTGTCGTCAAGAATCAATAGATGTTTGGGCGTTTGAACCGCTGTCACTATTCTCAACACTTTTTTTATCAGATTTCTTAAGAAGTTGGTACAATAAGTGTTTTATTATAGTGTCTGTGCCTTATGGATAGGTACAAAATAGACTATTTTATACACATTTTTTAAAGAATCTGATAAAAAAAGTGTTGAGAATAATGACAGCGGTTCGTCCGCCCAAATATTCACCGTTTACACATATTATATCCAGTAATTAAGCAGGTGTACATTGTCTGTCGTCAGGTGCTACTAACTGTTCATCATTTTGTCATTATTTAGGTAGTTACTCGAGGTATTTAGAACTTTTTTAATACCGATTTTATCGATACTAGTACTAATACAGAATATGAAATCGTCACATACAATAGGTACCTATGTACTTTGGGTGTAATTGTTGTATTTTAATACAGAACGTGCATTAAATTTATTATTCGTTTCAAATTGCAAGTTTAATAAAGTTATTAGGTATGCAGTTTATACTAAATTGTTTCGTTCTCTTAACAAGAAAATGTTATGTTGTCACAATGTGGAAAATTGTTTTTGTGCCTGCTGCTTGCGTAATGTAACAGACGCTATAGAAGGTTTTTTGGGTCCTGTAACTATAAAATAAAAGGTTGATTACAAAGAATGTACCTACCTGCTCATAATTTCTGATGAAATCCCGCAGCTCTTTTTCTTTGTCCTCCAGGGTAGCGTACAATTGCTTCATTTGGTTGAGTAAGTCAAACTTTTCTGCTTTCAATCTTTTTTTGTCCGCTTTCAACGCTGCAAAAAGAAAAATGCTTATACAAATTGAACGAGCACACTACCTACGAAGATTCCTTGCCTATCAATATCGTTCGGATGACAATATTTAAATATAAAGGCATTCCGAAGCTTGACTGAAATCTTTCAACGATTTTACTGTGACTAAGGCTCAATCTCCAAACAAATCACAGTAGATTTTACAGTCGAGATTTCAATGGCCGACCCCTTCTCTAGTGTGTGCGCAGCGCACGAGATTCACCTCAAGTGACACTCTTTGACAGCGCCCGCTGCATGCGGCTTACGTATCTACTCGCAGTTTGTCGTTCAGTTCCCATAGCAATTCCCTCTGCTCGGACAAAATATGTACATTTCAAACGTTTCAACACTAGAATAGAACATATCCAGGCGGGGCTTAGGTATATTTGTACACGCTTTGAAACCGTTTCCGTGCGCCCCGACAGACAAAATCGGAGAAAGCTTTTCTTTTTAGGCGAATTGTTACTTTAAACAAGATCAGCATCCTGTTATTTCTGTTTCTGTGTTGGAAAATTCTTTGACGCTCGAAGATGTTATTCTGCTTCTTTTACACAGGGCGTCAAAGCATTCTTAGGAAAATCAGTAGGTCTATACGTCCCTCATAAAATATCGTGTTTTACTTGACAGTTTGTGGAAATAAAATAAAGGTTCTAAACGCCGTTACCCGGCAGGTCATCGGCTTAAACGATTAGTGCAGTTTATGGGCTCAGTTAAGCTGGGCGGCCTTTGATCGGGCTTCGCCGGGCGCACCTGACAGCCAGGCGTGCATTTGCGATCCCATTATGTTTACTCGCTTCGCTTGTACAAATTATGCATTCAGTTTGCTAAGTACGTTGTATGAGGTTTATGCCCGTAGTTAACACGCAATGGAGGGAGACACAAGTGACTCGATGTATAGCAAGCACCTCACCAAACAACTAATTTGCTTTTAACAAAAGCATATTCACTTCGTTTATACTTCTTCAATAAACAACAAAAAACATAAATAAAACATAAGAAATGGGTCTCTCAGCCAAACGTTCCCCTTTTGACGCATAACATTCGTAGGTATAATGTGATAAAAGTGAGAAAAAATAAGCTCGAGTAAAAAAGTAGGGCACAGTTGTGATGGCGCTGAGTTTGATTTTCGTCTGTGTAATGGGTTTAGTGGAATGTCAGTGGAAGTTACCGCGGCGCACACATAACGCAGCGACGTGACGCGCGTGCCAACGCCGCCGCGAGGTGCTTCCCGAATTATTATGTAGTTTATCAAACGACTCGCCTTCCTCCTTAGGTGCGTCGAACGGCACTCAACAAATTGCTCGCTCGGATACTTTGATCGCTTTGGTCTTGTGCTGGAGTGTGGAACGAAACTCGAAAACTAAGACCGAATCGAAACAAGAGATCAAAATAACTAATCATGCTCATAACTCCTACGTTGGTGTCACTGTAATCACTAGCTAATCTACTACTTCTACTATCACTAGACGAATCTATTGAAGAATTTTCACTATAGAGGGAGATTTTCACTCTACTTTTCAAAAACTACTAAAAAGAACTTATCGATTTGATGCCAACGCCTAGATGTACTTGATATAGTAGCATACATAACATACATAAACATCACGCCTGTATTCCTAAATGGGGTTGGCATCTAAGGGTAGTTAAGATCACATCGATACTGATAATAATATAGTAGAATGTTATCCATAGGTGTGAAAAGAACGTGATACAATACTAACGAATTGTCTGTCTCCAAAATACTACTTTTAAAAGTTGATTACCCGACTTCGTATACAATTATACTAAGCGATAACTTCAAAACATTCTTGTTCTATTTCGACTACACTGTATGTCGGATTACACAAAAACTTGATAGTTTCCTTCGCTACTTATAGAAACATTACTAACGTGCTGTTTCTTGACAACTTAGTAAATTTAATTATGACTCTAGTTTGCAACTTTTCTTGCTTTACGAAGGTATAAGTTTCTTCTTTCGAAGAAAAAGCATACAAGTTTAGAATTGAATGCATTCTAAGTTGTTAGTTAGTAGATGCGTAATGCTGCGTTTGCGTAATAATAAATTTCGATTTATATCACCTCCATAAAAAATTCAAGGCTAAAAAATTGATGCTACTTAATAATTTAGGTCACTAATATTCCCTGGCACAGACGATTACCTTAAAAATTGGCTTCACCGTACTGGCACGGTTACGCCAATCACAGCCCCAATTGTACTCGTACCTCAGTACATTAAGGGCCATTTTCCCATTAACTCCGGCATTGCTCCTGGCACCGAACAAATTACGAGCGAAATTCGTTTACCACTCGATTAGCGCGATTGTAGGTACAACAAATATTTTCTTGGGCCAGATTCATTTCTTGTGATGAAAGGGATCATTAGTATGCTTTTGTGTTTAACAAATAAGTAGATGCTTATTTTGACTTGAGTGTCCAATTCCACTTTATACCTACTTAGTTGTTTATTATGTGGGTGTTAGCAAAATTTAGATTACAATATTCAACTGTCGATCTTGCTCAGTTAGGAGTTTATTTGGTTTCCTTCATAATATATCCTTAGCAAGTTAGGAGTTTTGGAACAAAACTTTGACAACTTGATTATTGACCTTCTATAAACACCTACACTTAACGCGAAGGCACTTTGGTGATTGATATACTGGAACACGATTCTTATCGACGTAATAACGGTGAACTAGTTTAATGTGCCATCTAGACAGAGATCCGTCTAAGAATATTAGCGTTTTAACACGAAGACAAACACGTACAGGGAAAGATTGACAGAAAACGTTAGTACAACTAAACTTTAAAATATTATTGATTTCAGGGGCCGTCCATTATTTTTTTAGTCATTCGGATATTGTTAGCTTCAATATTTTGGACTTTATTTAATTCTGTCGTTCCAGCTCGAATTTTCCGTGATCAGCTGTAGTGAGCTGTTGGATTTTAATGTAATATCTCACATGTTACGGCCTCACGGGCCAGCAGGAGTTCTTTTTCTAGTTGCTGGGGGTCGAGCGGCGAGGCGTCGGTCTCGCCTTCTGCCTTGGCCCGCTCCATCAGCGCTGAACCCGCTTCGCCGCGCTCGGCCGCCGCCACCAGCAGGCGACGGACTCTGGTCAACTCCGCCTAAGGATGCAACGATTTATCACTTAATATTTTAATTAATTTCACGATTGGCAGGTGCATGCTTAAGATAGGGAAGAGTGGAGCAAGAAAGGGGAGGACTTTGTCCAGCAGTGGGATATACTAGGTTAAAAAAAAGAAAAAGAACAACTGGAGTGGGGGCTTGTGATATAACTGTGTGGTAACAAGTGTAGCACGGTAACATTCAGTTAAAGCGCTTTTTTTCTAACTTTTGAGTAATCTAATTAGAGAAAAAAAACGAGTAAAGGTTTTATTACGTCAGAAATTTCAGGGAGACTAGGAATAAGCAGAGTCTCAGATCAGACAGAAATCTACAATTTACTAAAGAAATGTCAGTCGGTCTCAATAAATCTACTTTTACTCAGAATATTTTAAATTGGAAGGAGTTTTCCTTTATGCTTTGTGTTTCGGTATATGTATTATATAGATGACATCTACTGCGCTGCGTCACTGTGATGAATGGAAAGTAGAGTTACGTCTGCATAAAGAATGTTCCCAAGCGTGTCATAGTCTCCGCAGCAAAAGAAATTTTGACATAACGACCCCGTTATTCCTTCAATTCACAGCAAGGGAAAGTGAGCTTTACTGTGGTTGGTGTAGAGTTTTTGTGGTAAATGCGGTATGTAGATTGAAAAGTCACGTAATACAAAGGAAGATTGTGAACCTGCAAACGTTCGTTCTCGAGCCGGAGGCGGCGGGCCAGCTGCGCCGCCGTGAGCATCCCGGGGGACGCCGGCACCTCGTCCGGCCGCGACCGGTCCGACCGCCCGCCCGGCGACGCCGCCTCTGTTTAACAAACACATTTTAGCGTCACTTTATGGACACCCCAAAAGGTACCCAACTTATAATTAACTTGAAACACCCTTTTATCAAGATGTTAAAACTTCGAGCCCACTTTAAAGTACTTTGATTCTACGTCAATGTTTACACCTCGTGTCTTTTCTCGTTATTTGTTCGCTCAACTTTGAGCTCTTTCTTAATACCTACACCCTGTTCACGAATAAAGTAGAAAGCAAAAGTCAAATTTTTGGTGAATAATTTCCGCCATAAACACCGAAACCCCGAGATTCCGAAACCTTAATTACTACTTTATTAGAAGGACCTTCCCAAGAATTGGCTCAAGTTAAATGAGAAATTGCCAGTGTTCGCAGCTAAATTAGTTATCAGAAGTTGTCGTATAATAATAATAGAATATAAGATAATGTTGGCATTAAATTTGAGACAACAGCCACGTTGAAAGATGTATCTCTCCGTACGCAACCAAGTTACTGTTTAGTTATTTCTGGATATCACAGCCTTTCCGACTCATCTAGTCGTTAAAAGTTTGTTCAAAGTTTTATCACAGTTGTTTACATTGCGGGTTTATGTTATCCCCGTCATTAGCCGTCTGTTGTATGAAGCTTTAGTTAAAGTGGCGTGCCGCCGCAGTCATACAAATGGAATAGGTTATGGCGACGTAAACATAGTAATAACGTGAAAGTTTCCCCAGTCACGAAAGCCGCAGCCCGGCCCGGTCCAGACAAATCGATTACTCGTATGTAACACGCATCAACCGGCCGCAGGTGTGCTCGACGCCGCTTCATTCTAGCTTTTTGCAATCAAACAGACACATTGACTTTAGTCAGCAACATCTTCCGGATTTCGGTTATTATTCTTATCCAGAAGGCTCTTTAATTTCCCAGAAAAAATACAAAAAATATTATCTGTCGATTATGTAACAGATTCCCTGTCTTTTGAATATTCCTTAAGGAAAGGGATTGTGACAAATTATCTTACAGTAAATGAGCTACGGAGCTCTTGAGCTCACATTATCGCAGCCTGGAGCCTTCTCCATTTAGGCAGAAGGTAGATAAATTGCACGTCGCCTTCCAATTTTCTACTGATCCCATATTTCTATCCACTTCGAGAAACTTAATACAAGATAACGCAGATCTCTGCCAAGAACAATTAGCTCGATACCTACCTAGCGGAGACACCCCATTTTCTTTTGTATTCCCGATTAAGGCTCAACTTTCCATCAAATGCTTTCCCAAGTTATTAAGGAAGAAATTTCAAAGTTTCGCGGGCAAATACTTAATGAGTACGTGCTTAAGCTTTAATTTTAATTAAAGATCGCGAGAAGAATTAAATGACAAATTACAACGTTGTGGGAAAGTTTATTTCTTGTGAAGTTGTTGCTGTTCGGCTGCGCAGTTAGACGGCAAATGAGCTTATTCCCTAAGGCTATGGGCTCATTAGGAAGGGTACCCACAGAGGGGACGGCCGACGCATGATGCTGGCGCAACGTACAACTCATCTCCGAGTCCGGAATCACAAAACAACACCACTTGGCTGCGTGTTTATTATTGGTGTTTATTATTTTATTAGTGGTAGGTGCATTTTTTCTGAAATGACAAACTTCGTATGTGACAGTGACTACCTTTTTGCAATCCAGTCATCAAAGAAAAATCATCAGACAAAACATTATCTATTAGGAGATGAATTATTACTTCTTAAGTTTCCATTTTTGGGACCTTTGATATCTATTTATGGATTACAATAGGTACTGTGCCGCCTTGATTTCTTACTTCACCTTTTTGTGTATTGTGGTAGGTCACCAGACATCACTACACATTCCTCGAACAGGATCCTAAGTAAAAGGATTAATAAAATCCAGCACAAACAACTTACGACAGCGCCGAGGAATATCAAATTGGCTCAGAACTTGGTCCTATATCGGTAAAACAAACAAGCCGGACTCTGCTAGTTACCAACTATTATCCCTCGGACTACAGGCTCTAAGATAAACAGAAACAAGGAACTTGTAGTTTGTACCACGGCGCAGGCATATTAACTGATAACTTCATCTTTCTCTTCGTTCATACTTTGATGTTCTGTTCGAAGGAAAATCACACAGTCGGCAGAACATACTTAGTTTATGTTTAGGCGAAAATTACAAAATAAATCATTTAAAGGTTTTCACAAATTCTTCTATCAATGCTGTTTTCATTTTCATTTTCACATTATTGTTTTTTTATATTATTTTCAAAAGTTTGTCATTAATTTTAAATGGTCGTTTAACTTGTGTAACATTGCTGGGCGGTTACCATAACTTTGAAATTCGACTCAGTTTATACTAGTTCATAGTATTATCCTACGAACGGAATGCTTTATCTATCACGTTAGTAAGATTTTAAGTACTTACCCCCACAAGTTCGCGCAAAGCTTTTAAACGAAGTAAACCACAGAGAAGTAAACGTATTTAATCAATGACATTTAGACGTTGTGCAGAACACCCTAGATATAATTCAATGCGAAAGCTTAGTTACTATAACACTGATGAATGATTGTTCCTAAAGTTTTAGAGCAAATCTAAATAATGTTTTACCTCCTTCAAGCGTAGCTGTTATGTCAGCTCTAGGCTCGGGACCCTCGCTGCTCCTGCCCGGTGACGTCGCATCTGGTAGCGGCACCTCTTCTTCAGAACTGTCCGCTGGATCCAGGACATTTCTGTCGCTGGCGTTACTGTTCCCTTCATTGCCAATCTCCGCGTACGTTCCGCTATCACTGCCATTCTGAGTAGACCATTTCACGGGCGACTCAAGTTTGCCGTTTGCTTGATTTTCTTTATTGTCATCGTCTGCCGAAAATACAATATTTTAAGGCAACAATGACACGAGTAATTCAATCGTTTGCAATTGGATCATTCGCGAGCTAATTTCAATTGAACAAAAGCATCTGCGAGAAAACAAAAGAACATCGCTTAGCATTTTAAACTTTTTTTTTTCAACGTCAGTAAAAATGTTTTATTCAGCCAATTGTAAATGGCCAGTTACAATTTCAGTACAATTAATGTATGAAAATATTTGGTCATGCTTCGGACGTGTGTTTCTGTTATCAAAATAAATACGTACTTTTTAACCCTAAAAAGCTTTGTATTTTTTTGACAATTCCATTTTTATAGTCTCTTTCAGCAAAACTACAGTGCAATTGAATAAATTCTATGCGCAACCATTATAACTTGTAAAGTGATTTCCTTGAAGATTTTTCATTTCTGATATTGCATGTCAGAACCGTTAATTTGAGGTTTAGCCAAAAATATCAATACTTTATATGCACTGGCGAATTTTTTTTGTTGAAATACATATCGTTTTTTTCGTATCTTCGTATTTTATGTCCCAAAAATTGCCTAAGAAAAAGGCTTAGTAGGCTGTACGGGTAGTTTTTTTTAGCTTCAAACACTGGTTTGAGTGATTGTGTCAAGACAACATGACGTAATTATGTAAGTTATCATTTTTATTTTACCACCGTTGACTGTGTCTATTGCAGTAAAGCGCTTCTGGAGCTAAAAAATCAATAAATCGAAATATCGATACAAATTATCTATTAGCAAATCCCTAGTTGATTTACTGAAATCAATATTAACGTAAAATAAAGAGTGACCCACCTAAAAAAGGATTATCTTTTCCGTTCCTAATGGACAGCCTTGCTCCTCTATTGAGGGTGGCCTCCTTATCGCCGTTTAAGGACCCGTTCCTTGGTCTGTCGAGGGTGCCCATGAGCAGCCGGCGCTCAGGGGGCACGGGCCGAGGGTCCAGGTCTGACCGCTCGAAGACCGAGCTGGCGGGCGTGATGAGAGGGTCCGCGGGCTCGGGCTCCGCGTCCGCCTCCACCCGAGATCCTACTGACACCTGCTCGTCCACCATCTTGCGGAGTTTCGCCTGTGAGAAAGAGGTGATCAAAATCTTTGGACTTTATAAGAAACAAAGAAACAGTTTTATACTTTATCACACTTGCGATTTGCAAGGGAATTAAAACCGAGGAAGAGGACGCTTTAGAAACAGATCAGGCCAAGAGTGGCTGAAACCTACGAGCACGTATGAAGAGCCTAAAGATATTTTATGTGGAAGTAGTAAAAGAGGTATGTCAGGATCGTAGTAAGTGGAACATAGTGGTCTCTGCCTACCCCTGTGGGAAAGAGGCGTGACTGTATGCATGAAAGCGAAACAAGCACGCAGCGAATTTGCCGCGTGCTCGAACGATCTCACTGCGAGTGTATGATTACTTCGCCGTGAACAGTGAGTTCGCCGCGTAAAGAATATAATGAACAGCATGGCCGCCCAACTCTAGATACGGCGAACCGAACGCGGCAAAATAGTTACGCGTTTGCGGCGAGATCATTAGACGCTCGCGGCGAATTCTCTGCGTGCTTGCTTCACTTTCAACTAGCTCGTAAATCGCAAGTGTGATAAGGCTCTAAGGTGAAGCCCTGAAAATGCACGTAAGCGTCATAATTTTTCGATACTTCATTTTAAGCGCAACATTGTGTACATCGTGGGCTTTTATCCTGAACCTTAAATCTTCAATAATAAATGTAGCACTGTGTGAATGTGTGGTATAGTAAACAGAGATACGTACCATGTCACTAATAATTTACGAGCACCTATTTAAATAAAGAGACCCAGAGGCGAGCCTTCGAACTCACAATAATAACGTGTATGTTTTTATTTACAAAGATTTTATACGAGTACACCTTCATATCGCCAAATGTATTCAAATATGTTGTCTGCGATGACTGTCAATACAATTTGATTATAATAATTTAACGCGCTACGTTATTATGCAACGATTCAATCTACATAATGATATAGAAGTCCTCCAAGGTTATACAAATTGAGTTTATTAATATTTTACTCAGTAGGTATGTTCAATTTAAATATTTACCTAACACGAGGTAAATATGTAATTTCAGGTTCGTTCTTGCAGCTAGCGTAACAATTTCACGCGAGATACCAAGAAATTTGGATTTGCAAATTACATAAAAGGACCAGTACAAGGACGCTGCACCAATTATTAACACGTTCAGCCATTATTTAACGGCTACAAAAAAAGCAGCGAGTTGATCTTTCATTTTACAAAAGATGAACCGACAAAAAGAGAAAGAAAAAAGGACACCAATACAAACCGAGTCCGCATCCAAAATGCACAGTTAATTCCGTAACCAACTGAAAATTATTTATTTTCATAGGACCTCGCTTTGAGGAGAGTAGCCTAGTAATTATTAAGATATAGGCTGCGACTAACAATAACAACAATACGCCGCAATAAAAGCCTAGCATGTAAATACGTAATTCGGCTGCTCCCTATTCATAGCATTAATGAATTATTAGACGCTTTATGAAAGCGACTTCGCTTCGTGGGCTGTACATTAACTACCATACATTTCTCGGGCCAACGATGCCTTATCTCTGCCTATTAATCTAAGCAATGAATGCCCTCTATTTAGTTAATTCACCTGCTACCGTTTGATGTAATAGCCGTTTTGGCTCGCGTTAAACAGCTGCGTTTTATGAATGTGTAACTGACGCTTCCTGCATCAGATTTCCTGCAGATTTGTTTCTGATTAACTGCCATTAAGCTGCTAATTGCAAGTTGAAATAGTGACGACCTAATAGCCTATGGCAACGACTCAAAACATTACACTACAATTTGTTTCGTAAGGCTACACGAGAGTACAAAAAGTTAATGCTTTACTAAATTGTGGACAAATAGCGCAATGGTATTTTCTGTTTTTGGAAGTCGGTTTCATACTTCTTTTACACTATAGCCATTTATTTCATACTAGCTTTTGCCCGCGGCTTCGCTTCGCGTTAAATTCTGGGTAACACTGAAGAGTTCTCGTAATTATTATAACACGCTGCTATAAATGATATTATTTGTATTTCCATTTCGGGATAGAATGAATAGATTCTGGGCATTGGACACACGGGAACATACTACATACAACTGTCCATGGGAAATGCACGGGTTCTCTAGGTTCCAGACTCTAAGGCTAGTCGCTACTCTAAGCTGGGATGCCTAGTTTTAATTGACGCTTGTGTAGGGTTACACCTGATCGATAGTTCAAGCAGGCGAATTTAGAAACTCTACCTACGGGATCTGCATCTGCAGTGTTCCGTATCCATATCTGTGTTGTATCTCCTGGTACTTTACCTAACTATCACACAATACATGGTACTTTACATAACGGACAACATGCTGTGTTAGAAAATACCTATATTAATCTAATGTTCAACGTTTTTGAAATCTCAACACATTTTAGCTACCCAAGGGCGCTGATATTCATTCGCTTAAGATTAAAAACCGTTAAAATTCGTTGTGGGAAAAATTCCAATAGAGAGATCTCTCTCCAGGCAGATGTTATGCCTAGGGACCGAAGTACACAGAGAGGGAGATGGAAATTGTATTTATGCAACCGATCATCGAAACTTCGATAGCCGGATGTAGGATTCCATTTTTACAGTAGAAGTTCTACTACTCGATGATAAATGGCGCTAGGTGTCCCTACACCAGCCCCCCTTTTTAGACCGGAGGTCAGAGCGGAATCGCAGTGCAAGTCTGTGTTTCATGTTCCTGCAAGGGCCAGTTGCGTCTGCTCGAGCCGCGTTGGCGAGCGTTGATGATCCGCCGCGTTTATCGGAGAGCGAGTTGCTCCAATCCGATGCGATTGGCGGAATGAAAACCTAATGAGCTACGTGTGGTCCACTTTGGATGCGTAGCTGGCTCAGTAGGTTACAAACTGTAGACACCAGGCATGGAGATATGGCAACATGCTAGTGGTGCACAGTGTGGTAGTCTGACAGGAACTGCGTCGTTGTCGTGAGTTGTGCATTTTGGAAGGTAGTGTTTAAGTCTATACTCGAGGTCATCAACGTGGGAAAGATTCAAATAAAGAGATCTCTCTACAGGCAGATGTTATGCCTGGGGACCAAAGTCCACCAGAGTAAGTTGGAAATTGTATTTGTGCAACCGATCGTCGAAACTTCGATAGCGGGATGTAGGATTCCATTTTGACAGTAGAAGTTCTACTACTCGATGATAGATGGGGCTAGGTGTCTCTACATCGTTAACTGGGAGCTTTTATAACGTATAACTCCCTTATAGTCATTTCATTAAAACAAACAGGCATATTTTACCAGACGTATTTATATTAATAAAATTAAAAACACAATCTTAAAAGGTAATTTTATTTATTTTTTAGACAATTTAAATATTTCAATACTTATGTTGGTAAAAAACATTTTTTTAACATCAGCATTTATTCAGATATTTATAAAGATCTACTGTACATATTAGAGTTCAAGAATTCTTCGGGTACGTCGTTATAGTTCCAGGATTTACGGCAGTATTGATGGATAGGTATATCGCCTGTTTCCCTTCAACTTCTAGTAATATGCGCTCATTAACAGCAGTTGCCTGGTAGTTTGTTGGGGTCAGAAAAGCCCGTTCAAACATCCAAAAATTCCCGTGGAGTAGGTACTATTTCACGCAGGTCTCCATAAACCGACCGGATGAGTTCATCAATACACGGCACAGTTTTACAAAGAGACTCCGGCAATCGAATGGGTTACCATTGGTTTCCTGTCTTCCTCCAACTTTAAGAAGTATTTCGGAGAATTCTTGAGCGTGTGAACACTATAACCTTGACGATCCCGCATGTTTTCCGCAAGTCGCAACTTTTGCACGCACGGCCACAACTTCGATCGTTTTGAGCAAGCATTTACCTCGTGGAGTCGGGTCAAAACGGGCAAGGTTTGGCGGAAATCACCGGAATAGAGAAGTGTTATGCGACCCACAGTGCGGGCCGATTGTCGTATATCTCTTGCAGCATTCGGTCAACTGCTTCTAACCGCCTTTTTGTGGGCCATTGTGCATTCCTCCCAAACGATAAGGCAGCAGTCTTTGAATACTTTTGTTTTGTGATTATTTCGAGACATTACACTAAACCAAAAATATTTCTTCTTTGGTAAACGGTTGACATCTGACATCTATGTTGATATCCGTTGCCTGGCGACCCAATCCGGACCATACACACCAAATGCGCGCGTATTACAGAAAATAAGTTTTTACTATTGATAATTAAATCAAATATTTTAATTTTTTTAATGTTTAAACTCATTTGAACGTATTATTATTTTAGAAACGCTATTCTTTACATTTAATAAGTGCTTAGTCTTATATAAGTCGTTGTTTTCCAGCATTTTACTTGTGATTTCTGGAAATCAAAAAAAAACTCTTTCAAAGCCAGATTTTTCAACTTAAAATGTAAAAAGTCATTGTTTTTTATAGCCTATAGCCTGCCCAGACGTGCTCTTAACTTATTAGTGAAAACCGCATTCAAAAATGTTCAGCGGTTTTCACGTGATGCGCGAATAACCAAACAGACAAACCGACAAACTGACAAACCGACAAACCGACAAACAGACAAAAATTCTAAAAATCATAAAAACGTGTTCAGTTGTCGATTCTAAAGCCCCCTAAATAGTTTTTTTGTAAATATCTTCCATGTACAGACTTTCGACCCTCTCTTGCTTTATTATATGTATATATAGATTCTAGTGGAGTTAGTACGAAACAAGCATTAGTCTAAATAACATTTCTCGTTTATCGGTTTACGTAAAAAGTTTCATCGCTCGGGACTGCCTCGGGCGCAGGAGCCTGTCAGCCGTCCGTCTCCTGAACTTCCGGAGCGAAGCCTCGTCTATTCACGCACGCAACGCCATGAAAAACTAACCTGGTGTTGACTTACTTATTTACATGAATACTGGTTCTTTTTTGTACAAGTATTAATTTAAGTCAATTATGTTACTTAATTCAAAATAAATGAATAACGTTCACGTTTCTCATTTGTTTATATGCGATGGAATAAGGAGTTAATCCGGCTGGACTTTAGAACAAAAGATAACAAATTAAATGATAGGCATTTGTCAGCATTTCAGGTTTAAAACCTGAAGCTCAGAACGAATAATATTTCAGTGCCTGTTACGTGAAAATATCTCCAACTTTTCTATGATTCTGAGACAATATTAGGCCCGGCGCTCACTGCCGGGATGGCAGAGGACGGCACGGCAAATCGTGCCGCAGCATCCAAAAATATAACCCGTGAAATGCTTCGGCACGCTGTGGCATGCCGCGGCGTTTCTCAGATCAGTAACAAAATCCTTTGCCACGCCGTGCCATGCCGGCAGTCAGCGCCGGCCCTTATAACCAACCCTACGAGCATTAGATGTCACTTACCTGGGCGTCACCTAATATACGGCGCACTAGCGCCATCAGGCCGCCGTGGCACGCGCTGTCATGCTATCCCCCTCCCCCGCGCCGCCGCATGGTCCCCGCCGACACTGCCCGAGCCAACCCTGTTCTGTTCGCAGAACACAGACACAAACTATTCCACTTTGTTCCGGTACGCTTTGTTCATGAGTTGACGTCGTGACAGTTCGATAACTGTTTCGAAATTTTCGTTCGGTCTCGCTGAATTATTGTCTGAAACAAAGAAAGGATTTATTAAACATACATACATACATATTCTCACGCCTGTATTCCCAAAAGGGGTAGGCAGAGCACATGAATTCAAAAATCCAGTGCCACGTTTAGCAATTTCAGGGTAACCAGATAGTTAACCGTGAGATTGTAGTGACAGGTTGCTAGCCCATCGCCCACAATACACTAACCCTTTCCCTGAGTCGCCTCTTACGACACCCACGGGACGAAAGGGGGAGGTGCTATTCTAACCCGGCACCACACGGGGGGTTTATTAAACACTGGAAATATGTACATGAATCAACAATTTATAGGTTAGGCGTTTCGACATTTCATCAACTAAAAACCCGATTTGAAGCGAGTAATCCGCATGGGCCTGCTTTACTACAGCGAGTAGCGAAGTATTTTTTGCACGCCTACGGACGAGTGTCCATTATGGCATTTTTACGAGTTCATTTTCATGATATTCAGAGATTTATTTAAAGCCTTCTGGGAAACAATGCCGACCTCGTATTTATTGTCAATAAAAGGGCAATTCAGACGAAGCCACACAATGGCTACGCTGTACAACAGCGACTGGAGCTACCAACTGAATTTTTGTTTCTGCCTGCTACGTAGCCCGTAACATTTAAATTACAAAAGCCGTAACATTTTAAAAGTATTAATGAACGCTTTGTTTGTAATGTTTTATTTATAAATTAGATTAGATATTATAATACTAAAATGTCTTAAATTTTAAACACTTTTTGTAAAAAGTACAGATAGGTACAAAGCATAACGTATGACTTGTTGTTGTTTTTACTTTGATTGCGATTATACCTAGTTTGGTACATGCCTACTTAAATTAAGTACATAATTATTATGCCAATAGACAGTATACACCTTCAAGTAACTAGTTCAAGCGGCTCTCTTGGGAATAATTATTACAGAGTAAACTCCATACACTATGTTTAAGTTAGGAGGCCGACCCACTCACTGCTATCGCCGTGGCTGTATCATGCCTATTAGCTATGCATAGACGGGGCGCTTTTTACCCACAGTATGCTAAGCAAACTCTTCTTACGTAATCGACCCTGTTATGCAAATTGCTGAGGCGAATTCCGTTTTTTCTTTTAATTTAAGAGCGTTATCCTGACGAATATAGTCCGAGCAAACAGTTTTAGGCGGTAATTTGCGAAGAGCTCAGCGAGAGCTCCACCAGTTATTGGCCGCAAAATTGATTAAAATTCCAGCTGCGTAAGGGAGTCATCCACTTTTTTATTAGATTGCGTTCACTCCGAGGACCGTTTCAGTGAATTTCTATTTTTATTGCGACCCGGATCTAGTTCAGTATGTTTATCGTAGATAAACATCTCGGTAATTGGATAGCTAGGTTCTGTAAATATAAAAAGTGGAAATCTTATTTTGGCATGAGTTTGTCTTTGTCACATGATCTTTCCTAGCTCTTCTAAAACGTACTTAACAAAGTTTACATGTTTACATTTAAATCAATAAAGCGACTCTTATTTAAATCCCTCCCTCTTTTTCCTTAAGGGTCGACACGTGACGAGTGCAAGGCATCAACGTAGGGTCATTTCGCCGGTTCGCGTCCATCCCCCAGTTCGCGTCCATTTTACGTATCTTCCTTTGAAAATCCTCGAAAATAAGTAAACTAACACACCAATCAAACAAAAAATATTTACCGCTACTACCTCAATGTATGAAGCACATGCACAAATTAACAAAAGATCCGTGCGTTAATACCAATACCGTGAAAAAAAATAGTTAGTTTCGGCTGTTGAACAAGGGAGCACTTCACGCGGGATATTTAGATAAAAAATAGCGTGCAGCGGTGCGTTCGATGGTTAATTTCTTATAGTTATCTGTGAATTTTAGGACACATAGCCGTTTCTAGACTTTGGTAATGAAAAAAGGAATAAGATTAATTATGACTGTGCTTCTTTTTTTTTCATTTAACTGTTAAAATAAGGTGGACGCGAATTGATCCATCGGATTTACAAAACTTCCAGTTTGCGTCCACTGTGGACGCAAACTATACCCACAGACGGGAATGAGAAACCAATTTGCGTCCACCATTTTTGTTCAATACACTTGCTTGTAAAATAATTAAATATGCATTGTTTATTATAACTGTATTTTTTTTTCAATTGGGCTATGTTTATAAATCGATTTTTAAAATAAAGGAGTAAATTCTTTGATTTTTATTTTCTATTTAAGAGGAGTTTTTCTAAGACAAAAAATATGGAAAAGATAACATCCTCTCTGTGTCTCAAAGGTTGGCTGTAATGTAAGAGATCCCTTAAGGGATAAGTCCGCGTTTGTACTTTACCGTTTTTCTTGAATTTTTTGTAAGACTTCTTATTTTGTGGAATAAAGTGTTTACTTACCTACTTAATTTAATAAAAGTTAAGTGAAATTAAAGAGACGAGTGGATTTATGAGATAACATACATACAACATACCTAACATACTTATGTTCCCAAACGGGGTAGGCAGAGCATACGAAACGTGCTTACACAAATACATATTCTCACGCCTGTATTCCCATGAGGGGTAGGCAGAGTACATGAATTCAGAAAATTCAGTGCTACGTTTAGCTAAGTCAGGGTAAGCAGATGGTTAAACGTGATATTGCAGTGACAGGTTGCTAGCCCATCTCCCACTATACACTAACCCTTTCCCAGAGTCGACTCTTACGACACCTACGGGAAGAAAGGGGGAGGTGCTATTCTAACCCGGAACCACCAACACGGGGCGCGAAACGTGACATAGACAAAACCATGATTATGACTATTTCACGCTTTGCAGCCCCTTCTATCTAGCATAATTTTAGATTTGATAACAGGTGGAGGATGTATAACAGTGACAGGTTGCTAGCCTGTCGCTTAAGGTATACCTGAACCTTGTTGAAAATTTTACAGATAACTCACAATAAATGTTTATTAGATCGATTTTAACTCGACATGTTTCCGGCTAATTCGTAGCCCTTTCATCTAAGAAGTCGCGCGAAGAGAGCGGAGGCACGCAGTGCGCGTTTGGCAGCAGCAGCCGCCGCGGCTCCTAGATGAAGGGCTACGAACTAGCCCGAAACATGTCGAGCTAAACACGATTTAATAAACGTGAATTATGAGTAAAATTTTCAACATGAGTGAGTCTCACGGTAGTTTAACATACCTGAACCTATTTTTTTTTATATTTGTAAGATACATAAATACAATACACATAACATGCAATGAAGATGCTATTACTAATACTGTAAAACATCATACTTACACCACGCTTTTAATCCCAAATGGGGCAGGCAGAGCACATGAAACGTTGCATTGACAAAACAATGACTAAGTATTCACGTTTCGTGGCCACTTCTAGCATATATTTTTTTCGATTTTAAGGTGGCAGGTATAATAGTGACAGGATAGCTTGTCGCATAATTTTAAGTTCAATCAATGTTGAAAAGCATTATTTTCAAGTGTTTTTTTTTAATATAATGTCGATTTTTAATATTTAGTTACATTCTTCAATTTAATAATAAATAGTAAATAAATGAAGAAATTGTTAAAATACATTTTTTCTTGTCAAATACAAAAAAACACCCCTATATTCCTATTCAAAAGTGGTGGACGCAAACTGGTCCAGGGGTGGACGCGAACTGGATTTTGTGGACGCAAACTGGGTGAAACGCCTATTTCTGAAGTTTTTCTCTTTAATAAAAAACATACGATGTTTGGAACAAAACTAAAAATTGAATCTCAAACTAGACTAATATAATGATCATATGACATAAATACTTCGTAGAAATTAGTTATAGAACATTTTTATTTTTGCTGTCAAACTTGCCAACTGCACTAAATGGACGCGAACCGGCGAAATGACCCTAATTGCTCTTTCATTAAAAACCTCCGCACATCTTCAAAGATTTGCATAAAAAGGCCCGAAGCCGGAGTAAAGCCTCTCGCATCGGTTACAACTAAGCCAATTTATAAATGTCGGCGACTTCTGCGTAGGATCGATTGAAAGCTAAGTTCGTGCTTAAGACTAAGCAATACCAAACTAAAATACTAAGTTCCTTTAAGTTTTGGTGAACGTATGCCTTGTTATTGACAAGCCTAGAGCTGAATTAATTTATGAATTTCGTCTAGATTGCATTTCTGGTTTAGTGTTTTAAGTTTTATTGTACCTACTAAATTTTTTATTTGATTAATTTACTCTTGCCTATATATATATGAATAGCTACAGATTTAAGGATACTCAAGACGGTATTATGAACAGTAAATCGCGATATTTTTATAGGGAGAGTCGGTTCGCTATCGCCAAAAGTAGGTCATGACATAATTCATTCTTGAGGTGTGTTGGAGCCCAAATTACAGGCTTGTCGATCTTATGATACGGCATTGACGCTTCGACAAAGATACGTATGAAACTCTGGATACCTATTATCTGAACTAATTTAGTGTCAATGGTCTGATTTATACAATCTCTTGTTAGTTGTTTACACTTTAACACCATCCATCAATTCTATTATTCTATTATTTATGTGAATACCGCATAATAAAAGTCATTAATATTACACGAGTTTAGTTTATGTAACGAACCCAAAGAGGGGATATTCATAAATTACCACGAGTATTTTAATACCTAATTATGTAAGTCTCATTTACACATGTACTGCATATACTTTTACAAAGTATAAAAATGGTTAGAATGGCGGTAATAGGGAATTCGATAAACAATTGCGCAACGGAGTCAGAGGCTCGCACAGGCAGCCGCGCCGATAGCGTCGTCCTCTGTTTTTAGACATTCGAATTTTGAATATAATGATAGTGTCGATATCAATTCTGTGCCTCCTGTGAAAAGTGATACAACTCGACTTGTACCCTTTTGTGTTTTATAGTTTAGAAATGATCAGAAAAAAATTACGAATTTTTTGGTCTAACTCACGTAATTCTAGGTGCTATAGTTTCGGAGATAATTTTGTGAAAAGTGAT
>BHDV01065630.1:8600-29423 GCA_005406045.1 Adoxophyes honmai
CAGATACAAATTTAATATAATTTTTTTTTTTTGCTCTAGTGTCATTATTCACGGAGAAAACAAGGGACTACAGTCTGTGTGAAGAAGTGGTGCGACTCCTATCCTCTTAATTGTTAAAAAATCCCCTCTATGTGTACTTAGGTTTATAGAACAACCTCTCTCCTCCCCATTTCTTGCATGGCTATCGTAAAACTGTCCTTAAACTGGATAGGATACGTAAAATAGTCATGTTTTTGTCTATGTAACGTTTGGTATGCTCTGCCAACCCTATTTAGGAGTGAGTTTATGTATGTAAAAAAAAATACAAAATAAAAGAAGCATTTTTTATTCAACAAACAAGAAAAACCAACTTTCCGAATAAATAAAAACATTTTAGAATGGTAAAGTTAACTAAGCAGGAAAACACAGAGTGCCCCGTTTAACGTACCCTATGGGGCAGCCTTTAATCCTGATACCACTACGAGACCCAATTTCTGGCACGAAATCTTCGTCTTCCGCTTTTTCCACTAACTGTCCCGGTGCTGCCTGATCCACGGTGGCATAGAACGTCGTCTTCTTGTCATCTTCTTTATCCTCTATCTTCATATTCGCAATAGGACTGGTATCTTCTAAGCCCGCTCTCTTCTGTTAGACTAAAATAAAACCGTGGGGCACGTCGAATGTCTACAATCATCAATTAAAATGTTCGTTTTGTAGTATTATCCAGATTCATCGTTGTTCCATTTTCGTTCAAACTGTCGTCAACACTGTTTCTATGTGTTCGAAATGCGCATAGTTTGCTGATTCACTGTGGCCTTGACAGCAAGCGTTGTCAGCTCTGTAGCCTAGTCAATTAACTTGCGACCATAAATTAACAAAATCTGCCCCCAAATTAGCCTAGTTTACGTCCGCAACTACTAAACTCCAAGTATAGGCACGACGAAAACCAAGTATTGAAAATTATAACTTGTCATACGTGTTGAAATCTTCACCAAATCGCCTATAAGTCTTATTTCGCTGACCGCTGTTGTGACGGTCGTTGATTTGCTTGCTTCGCAAAAAAAATCCTTAATGCTGAGTTGCATTTGCGCCAGCTGTGCAGTAACGCTAGGTTCGTAAATACCTACCCTGTCAACAATTTTGTTTGCGTCATCAATCATCATAGACCGCCTTCTCGCAAAACTCCGCGTTTTGCGCCATAACTGTGACGGCTTCTGCTCACCAAAATCCATTGTCGTCGAATATAATGTCCAGTTTAATTTAACATGTTCAGAGTCCTTGTAATAGTTGATCTGCTGCTCCTTGATGTCCTCGAAATTCCTGCACTCAGGAGGCCTTGCTATGATGTTACTGAATTTTTAGTTCTTCATCAGCCAATTCTAAATAAACCGGCCAAGTGCGAGTCGGACTCGCGCACGAAGGGTTCCGAACCAAAAACTGCAAAAAATCAGAATCTTTGTATGGGAGCCCCCCTTAAATACTAATTTTATTTTATTTTAATTATTTCCTTTTAAAGTAAATATTTAATTAAATATTCTGTGAGCATTTCAAGTATTTACCTTTTACAATTATTTAAATTTTTGACGGCCGGATAGCCCATCGGTTAGAGAACCTGACTGTGAAGCTTGAGGTCCCGGGTTCGATCCCCGGTCGGGGCAGATGTTTGTATGATGAATACGAATGTTTGCTTTCGGGTCTTGGATGTTTATCTATATATAAGTAAGTTTATCCGTTGTCTAGTACCCATAACACAGGCATTAAATTGCCTACTTTGGGACTAGGTGATTGGTGTAAAAATTGTCCAATGATACTTAAAAAAAAAAATAGATCCAAAATAGCAAAAAAAACACGTTTTTTGTATGGGAGCCCCCCTTAATTATTATAATTATTTTAATTTTAGTATTTGTTGTTATAGCGGCAACAGAAATACATCATCTGTGAAAATTTCAACTCTCTAGCTCTCCCGGTTCGTGAGATACAGCCTGGTGACAGACAGACGGACGGACAGACAGACAGTGAAGTCTCAGTAATAGGGTCCCGTTTTTACCCTTTGGGTACGGAACCCTAAAAAATGAATAATCCAGCAGCGTAACGTTAGTGTTACTGTTCCTTTCTCGGGGTCACCACTTTACCGGGGCTTAGCCTGTATTTAATTGCAGCTTGATCGGAGGTTAGAAATAGTATTCGGGTGAGAATTAAATCACTTTGTCAGTTGGTTATAATCTGATTTTAATAAAACCTACAGATAAGACTAGGTATCTATCATACATGCGTATATAAAATCAACCTATCAGCACGCATGAGATAAATGCTAAGAAAATGGCTTCCGCCTCAGAACGTTATGTAAGTTTTTAGTTTTGTTATAAATTTACCATTTTCGCCCATTTAGGTACTTTGTTTTTTTTTTATTTGCACAGTTTACACCATTTACTTAGTGTCTAATTAGACAATTTAATGCCTTTGCTATGGGTTATTGACAGTGGAACATACTTATTTTTATAGATATTTAAATACAAGACTCGAAAGCAAAAACATTTGTATTTTTCATATCAACATTCTGCCCCGACTGGGAATCGAAACCGGGACCTTAAGCTTCACAGTCAGGTTCACTAACCACTAGACTATCATAGCCGACAACTTAATTGAAAACTTCTATTGAAAATGGTATACGAAAAAAACAATAAAAGGGTGTCACAGGTTGTAATGAATTTAAAAAACTTGAGTAAAAAGGCAATTCTAATTAAATAAATTATCAACGGTCGTATTTAAGTACCTACAACATATAGTATTTTGGTACTGAAAGTTCCTCATAGACATTAAAATACATTTATTGTGCTTACGAAATTAATTTACTTTACTTGGATAATTATTTATTATCCTTATTTTAACGTTTTATTGACGTGTATAAAACCACACCTTACTTATGAATGAAATGTGCAATGTACCTAGCTATGACGTTATTGCATGTAGATGTATAAAATGATGTAAGTACATTAAATTGTTTGTGATTGTAATAAATTTGCTGCGTAAGATCTAGGATATCTGATTAATGAACAAACTAAACTTAGCAGCTGTCTTCATAGAAAGTGTGGCCGGAAATTTACCGTGAATATTTTAACCTGTGGTCCGGTATACGCGTCTCAAAACCCTTGTAAAATATTTCCTGAAAATTTTATTATTGACCTTGTAGGAGACAAATGTTTCGTCGCTTTTCAGGTCATTCCACCCTCTTTTTTACCTACTTTACGTCCCGTGCGCAAGTCCCTTTAGTCGGCGCGTGGGTACGCATAGGTACCTAAAGTCTGAGATCGAATTAGAGATCAAAAATGTGAACAAACGTGTTGCCATTGCTTTATTGTTATGAATCAATAAACTACAAGTAGTTTAAAAATCAATACAATTAGTACAATTAAATCAATTAGTAACAAAAAAGGTCGACTACATCTGGAATGTCACTTTGATATTGACAGTTGTTTGTTTACATTTTTGATCTCTAATTCGATCTCACACTATTACGCTATCGTTCAACATTGCGAAAAGATTGGACAATATTTCCAAATTTTCGTAAAAAAAAAGTACATACATTTAAATTGTGGAAAAAACTTCACAGAGGTATTCAGACCTGTTTACTCAACCACTGATTTAAATATTTACGGTCAATTTCTAGCCACCCTGTATACAGGGTGTGGATTGTATAGGAGCAATAAATTAAAATGTAGACCATTTAACCCGACACCACATGGGTAACAATTTTCAAAAAATCTGAACTTAACGCCGTCGTCGATACGCAGAAGAGAGCCTAAAATGTTCAAGTAAGTTAGATTGTTTCAATTTAGTAGAGCGTGAAAAATTTTCATTCAAAGAAGTCTAGTAGGTACCCTTAGGTTTTGAGTAAATATTAAAATGAAGAAATATTAATTTCGATTTGAGTTGTCTAAGGGCTCTAAGGTAAGCATAAAGGCTTACCTAAATACAACTTTCAATGCCAAGTTCAATGGTAATTCGAACACACTTCGGTTTATGGTAATAATTATGTACATTAATTTCGATTTTAGTGCAAAATCAGAGTTGATGAAGTAAGCATTATGGCTGACCTAAATGTCATTTTCAATGCCAAGTTCGGTTTAAAGAACATTTATGTATAAACAGTAGTTTTGGTCTGAATCTGAACTAACAGTTAATAATCAGTTATGATTAGTTACGATCGTTTTGATTACACTGAGCACTCTGACGCCATTCTGGTTTTATCAAACCGCGATCACAGTACGATTGAGCACATCATTATCTCATTTTAGAATCAATACACTAAATGACATTGTCAATGGTACAGTATGCATGTACATGAAAATTCTAATTTTATTATTAAAACATGGGAAAAAATAAATATACAGTATTACCAAATGAAATAATATGATGATTTGATGATATGGGTAGATGTCTGATGTAAATAATGTTTACGAACACCATCAAAGAATATTCCTCCATAACACCATCGTCCTTTTCAGAACTGTCTGAGTCATCGTCTGCTACAAAGAATATAAACTAGTTAGTTAATGTTAAATACATTGCATATTACACACGTTATGAACTATAGTATATCACATGGCTTAAACCCTTTTTATTGTTACTTACAATTAGTAATTCCATTACTTCCTGTAACGTGTCTCTTGGAATGGTTACCTCGGAAACAAATATACATAAGTATTTACACTTAAATTGGTCGTAAGTATTAACAGAAGAACCTTTGTCTTATCATTTTTGACATTAAAATATAATTATGTTAGCACATTGGAGACGATTTCTCGGCACCGTTGAATATTCTACCACAATTCATACATACTGTTCCTATGCTCAACCAATTTAGTTTTGATTATCCCGATCCGATCGAGATTCAATTACATAAAAATATGTCATTTTATGAGGATACATACTTAATATATCTATTATCTATAAGTGTCTGCGCTTAAACTATGAATATATCCTAGATTTACTATAATTATATTTAGGTATTAATTATGTACTGTTTTGCTAACGGTACTTTCCAATCGACTTCTGATCTCGGTTTGATAATACCTACGTCGATTCCGTCCAGTGATGCACGTTTGGTGTAACAAGAGAAACTGCTGACAGCTATAAAACCTCAATACTAACATCTAGCAGTTCACAACCATTCAAATAGGCGTCGTGTACGCTTATGGTTTTAACAACGTCCACTATATTTTCATTCATAAAAAATGGCTCGAAATCTGTGCATCGTTCTGACCCTAATTTTAGTGGCAACCGAAACACGCGTCCTAAATGCAAGGCAGATCAGTGTTTCTGATGAAACTCTTGTGGAGGATATTGCTGTAAGGCAGAAGAGAGAGGACTTAGAAGATACCAGTCCTGTTACGAATATGAAGATAGAGATTGAAGAAGATAACAAGACGACGACGCCCTATGACACAGTGGATCTAGTGAAGCGCGAAGAGCCTCCTAGTGTTATCATTGGTAAAGGCTGCCCTAAAGGTTATGTAAAACGAGGCAAATTGTGTTTCCCTTAACTTTACCGTTCCGATATGATTTTTTGCCAATTCGTTGTTTGTTGAATAAAAAATGTTTCTTAATTTTTTTATTTTTTTTACATTAACTCGCTTCTAAATAGGGTTGGCAGAGCATACCAAAAGTTACATAGAATTCGTATCCGTTTTAAGGACAGTTTTACGACGCATGGATGCACGAATACGAACTTCTGTCCTGCGTGCTTGTGCCTATCGAAAAAATTAAAAACTATTGACCTCATATTTAGTGGTACAAAGGTGTATTGGATATTTTTCACTTCTTGGTAAAAGTAAGTACAGGCATCGCTTTTTTCTTGGTAAAGCGATGTGCGAACTTACTCCCACTACTTAAAACCTCTCCATTTCTTCCATGGATGTCGTGAGGGGCGACTAAGGAAATTGATTAAGGTAAGTATGCTTTAAGCGACAGGCTAGCAACCTGTCACTATTATAGCACTTTCATCACTTAATCAACCTTAAATCATGCTAAAAGTGGCTACGAAACGTGAAGTAATAATGATTTTGACAATGTAACGTTTCGTGTGCTCTGCCTACCCTATTTGAGAATACATGTGCGATGTATGTAGGTATGTATGTTTGTATGGTATGCATGTATTCTTTAGCACACGAACAAAATATTATCTACCTATTTGCTACGTAGCGGTTAACAACAAGTCAATAAAGCTAATTAAATAAAATCGTATAAAATCGTGCTGAAGAATGACATACAGTCAAGGAACCTTTATCTGACCCACCAAGGAAACTTCTTCACATAAAGCGTCACAATGACATCATTTTAGATACTTGACAAGGAAAATCGTTACAGCGCTTATGAAAAGAAACTAGATTCGACGTTATTAAATTTCTTGACTGTTTGTTTCATTATTTTCATCTGCAGCTAATGTGAAAGCTTTATGTTTGAAATTTACATAATTATAATATCATCCCAAGGCCGGAGGAGCACGGAGTTCCCCTTACTAAACAAATAGCTTGAAAGCGGGTAAACGAGTCAATACTTCTCAAGGGAAACATAACCAAGTAAATGTTCAGATGAGTCACAGCCTGTGGTCGAGGGTGATGCATTTTGCGTAATGTCGTGTTGTAATAACGCATATCAAAAATTGCCTCAAATCATATAAAAGCGCTAGCTCTTCATTCAACAACCCACAACCATTCATATACGCGTCTTGTACGCTTATGGTCAACCAGTAACAACGGTGAATAGAATCCATTACAAAAATGGCAGGAACTGTCTATTTCAAAGTGGCTGTGTGCCTGATTTTCGTCGTGGTTGCCGACAGCTTTATCATAAAGCAGGGGCCATCCAAAAAGGAAAGCCTCGCGTTGGGAGCTATCATGGGGACCGCTGGCGTCAAAGAAAGCACACAACAAGGAACAACGACAATTGATATTGATGGCGGCGCTGAAGATATACTTCTAAACGATGGTGTGAAGCGACAGGAACAACTTGGAACTGAAGACACTGAAGATTTTGATTCGGAACTTGGATTAAGAAATGGCGTTATTAGCGTGCCTCGCTGTGCTGTTGGCAAAGTAAGGGTAGGCCGTTTGTGTATTTGAAAACCTACGCTTGATTATCGTGCAGTTATGATAATGCCGTGACATCATTAAAGTATTGTTTTTCTTGAAGTTGTTGTTTTATTGTTTTGCCGATTTACTTACTCTAGTTCGCCAAACCATCAGTAGGTAGTAGATGCAAGTGCAAATAATTAAAGATCAAAGTAATATCATTGATGGACGAATAAATATCGAAATTTCTAGTCTTTCAGAAAATTTCAATAGGTATGTACTACCTTTATGTGATTTTAAGTCCATGTCATTATGCGTCATTTTTAAGAAAAGGTTAATCTTTAACTGCACAATGGTATTGACCAGTGTTGAAAGGGATAGAGATTAAACCTGAGTAGGTATTCAATTAGTTAGACATTACCTTATTGAAACACAAAACACAACATAAAATTGCATTATGTAAAAAAATTACTAAGTTTTATAACAACTGTAGAGCCGCTGGAAGCGCTGGCTCTACTTGCAAAAACTTTTTCTTAGGTAGATGAATTACTGAATTAAAATGATCACCTTACAATGCTCTCTCGGTCAATCTTACATTAGGTACCTGTACTAAAACGAGCCGCTGAAGTTTATCTGAACCGCATCTATCTAAGCATGAAGCTTTACTACCGTATTAACTCTTGTAGATTGTGGATAAAATGAATATACCGCGGTCGGAGCCACGTGAGGTCGATCGGTTCGCAGAGTCTCGATAAAGATGAAATACGGCGCGGCCACTCAGATTATAGTAATAAATATTGTTGAAAATATGCTGCGTTTCGTACTCGAGCTCATGAAAACGGTCCGCCGGAGATTGCTTTCATATTACCTAGTTGTAAGGCCAGAGCATCGCTATTCCTATGTTAAGCTAGCTTAATATTAAAAGTGGTGCCGTGAGAAAGTTATCGATTGTTTGTATTTTTTCTTAAATGGGGTAGGCAGAGCACACGAAACGCTACATAGACAAAACTATGAATATTTCACGTTTTATATTTTTTTACGATTTAAATTAAAAGGTACATCAATAACAAGTTGCTAGCCTGTCGGCTGAAATGTACGTTAACCTATTTAGTCGCCTCTTACCTCATCACATCTACAGCAGTAATAGAGAGGTGTTATTCTATACCCGACATCACACGATCACACGGGAAATACATCGATATCTAATCAAACTAAATACTTAATACTTTCAACAACTTAGTACGGTGACAATATTATCCCAATAAGCAGCTCGTTATAACCAGGTAAGTACATATACGGGTATAACAAAAAATAAACGGGCGAAAGAAGCAGATGCCGTGATTTGCGAAGTCACTGCCTTGATGAAAAAATATTTCGTGGGGTCCTTAGGGAATTTCGCTACTTGCAAGTCACCACTAGCGGCACCGGCGTAGATTATACGGGTTCTCTTTTATTAATGAGCACGCACAAGAAAACTCGTAGAAACGTGATTTATTTTATATTTATACACTAGCTCTCACAAGTTCATTATAAGTATAGAAAGTACATAATACAGAGTAAGAGAACTAAACCACATACGTACTTATACAACGATAATATTTACATGTAATAATATGCTAATCCAATCGATTGCAAACGACAGTGGTAAGTCCATTAATCACTCTAGTTTGTTAACTAATGAAAACCGAAACACTCACTTCGATCAATTTAGTCGATTACACAAATGCTCCGAAATGAAAATAAGGGTAGATACGGTATATCCAGATAACAGTAATGTGAACACTCCGTATAACCCTTTGAGCGACTGTGGTTTCTTCCCTGGGCGTTGGTGAAAGCGGTACTTCAAGCGCTCTCGATACTGAATTCGTTCAACAAATTTATTAATAAGTCCCCCAGACCGCGCCCTCAGCAGAAGCCTGTTAAAAGGCTCAGCAAGAGAGGAACCTCGACGAATATACATCGTTTGCAAAAGTGTACCAACTGATTCACTTATTTTATAAATCCTAAGATCCCCATGCTCGTTTGCAAATTTCCAAATGTAACTCTCGTGATAAATATTCGATGCTATCGTATACAATAATTGGTCGTTATTGTTCATAACTTTCGTCATGCAATCTAAAGTCACTTTGCATATCTTTTTACTTTTGTTCAAATCAACTACTGGGTTACTGTTTAAATAAGAATAGAGGTTCGGGCTCAATATTAGCTGGTAATTCTCAATCACTTCTTCCACAGTACGGACTTGATATTCCCGGATGGGACGAGTGGTGGCGCTGGAGACCGACGCCTGAGTAGCGCACGACAGAATGAACACATATAGCAGAATGTTCAATAAAACTAATCTATGCGGGAGCCTGGTGTCGGCATTCTTTTTAAAAGTAATGTTGTTTAGAAAGTAACCCCAAACGATGAGCACATCTCGACTCGTGTCCTTTACGCGACTCTTGAAAATATCCATAAGCGTCACCACAACACAACTGATGCAGAAGGTAATAAATATGACCCATACGGTAAGCACGTTCAGCTGTTTCAGAACGGCAGACCATTTCCCGAGTAGCTTCGATCGTGCTACTACCATTTTGTAGTGGTCAACCATGTACGGGTCTATGAAGTCCAGATTTTGCATACGATTGTATGTTAGTATGTAGCCTCCGACTGCGCCTTCAACATGGTATAGCTCTATTTCGTGCAGCATACCTGTATAGGTAAAATTTGGAAGAAGCATTCCAAAGTTTTCTGTTTTGCCATAATTAATTAATTCGACTGTAATATTTTCGTACTGTTGCACCAATAATAACAAATATTTTTCAATCGCTGCTTTTGAGCCAAAAGATACGAAGGGCCAATAGTTATGCGAGATGAATTTCACGTGACAGCCTCGAAGGCTGGTCTTTCTTGTTTGTACGTATATATTTTGAGTATGTAGGAGTTCTGAACACTTTGCGAAGAATTTCAGTCTCTTGTTTGTAGGTTTGTCGCACTCGTCGTGCTCTAAGCCAAACGTGGACACCACAATGTCACCTTCAGGATCCGAGGTAACAACTGCTGCGTCGTAAATGTGATTATAAATAAGAGAAATTGATACGTCAGGTAATAAATCTTCAATTTCCAAGACAATAATCACAAACTTCGCTCGTGGATTCCAAAACGGATCACGTTTAACAGAGTCTAAACCAACTATGAAATCTAAGTAATCTCTGAATTGGATGACGTAGACATCGTTATATATTGTATCGTTTGGCCAAAAGAACGTCCTTGAAATAAACCTTATTGGATGTACCAACGAAGTATGAAGCATCTTAGCAAGTGAGTCGTTCACGTTAATTAAAGTTACGTCTGTTACGTTAACGAGTTCGATTCTTTGAATAATTTGAGTGACACACTCATCAATCTCATTTCTTTCGGAGAGCACATCACTTTCTAGTTTTCCATCGCAAAATGGGAGGATGATAAATATGAAACAAACAAAGTATTTCCCCATTTTTTCAAACCAATCTACTGATAGGCTCGACGTTGAATGCAAGACTAAAGTGCCTCTACCGTTCCCCTTGCCATTAACTTTCATTCAACAAAGTGTTACATAAATCACGAGGACGCCTTTTAGTGGTAATGTCATTAGATTGAAATTTATTGAAACACACAAACGATTACTTTTGTAAGGAACTAGGTTATCTGAAAAAATATTAATAGTTTGCTAGGTCAATACATTAAAAACACAAGCAATAGAAACGAATATTTATGCCAGTCAGTGTGGCATCGTGTTTAGAATAGCGATATCCATATCTGCCGTGAATGTCGATACACTTGACTTTGGAAATGGCTTAGCTACCTATATTTAAGTATGCTTTAGGTTAGGACACATGCTAGCAAGCTATCACTGTTATAGGTACCTCTTAAATCTTATTTTAAGCGTAAGATAAGACTGTCAGGAAAGAATAACACTTCTCCATTTCTTCGTAAAAGGCGACTAAGGAAATAGGTTTAGGGTAGCCATGCTTTAGGCGACAGGCTAGCAACCTGTCACTTATACATCTTCCATACCTACATACATACATATTCTCACGCCTGTATTCCCATGAGGGGTAGGCAGAGAATAATGAAATACCTCTTCCATCTATTCTTAAATCTCAAATTTTGCTAGAAGAGGCTGCGAAGCGTGAACTAGTCATTGTTTTGTCTATGTCACGTTTCGTGTGCTCTGCCTACCTCATTTGGGAACACAGGCGTGATTTTATGCATATGTTAACGGAAATGTATGTAATCCGTTATTGTATACAATTCTAGGAAATGTATGTAATTCCTAAAATCGCACGGAAATGTGTGAAATAAATTACACATCACACATTTCCTAGGAAATCTATACATTTCCTAAATCGCAATCGGAAATGTTCAAAAATGACTGCCGAATCACGCGTCGCGCTAATGAAATAGCGATTTTATTTAGGTTAGGTTAGGTTAGATTTTTATATTTTCATCCCACGGACACCCGCATTTCCCTGGGACACCGGCATCTCCCTGGGACACCCGCATCTCCCTGGGACACCCGCATTAACGGCAACGAGGGCGGTTGGGTTTTAGTGGGTATTCCTCCCCACTGTGGTGGGGGGGCGAGTCCCACACACACCCCCCCTGGGTTGTCGCCGCGATGCGGAAACGACTCAGGGATAGTGCGTAAATGCATTTCCTAACCTAAAAACAAAAAGTTTATACCTACATTTCCTGATACGATATTGGAAATGTACCTATACAATTCCGAGGAAATTTATACATTTCCTAGGATATCTATGCATTAAATAGTTTTTCAAACAATATTTTATACATTTCCTAAATAGTATCGGAATTGTACACATTTCCTAGGATTTGTATACAATTCCTTGATTTCATACATTTCCGGTAGCATATATACCTACATAGGTACTATACTAAATTTCGTATGCTACCCCAGCCGGCCACCCAGTAAGACTAGCCTATATAGGTATAGTAATGGTATAGTATAAATTAGGTAACTAGTGACCCTAGTGCCACCTATCATCCAGTAGAATCAACTATCAAAGTTCTACTACGCGCCAAAAATTTACAAACGGTTATTAAATTGCTACGCAGTTCTGTACGATGTTTTCCTTCACCAAATAGCTCGTGGTATTGTTACACTCTAAAATTGTTATCTCGTGAAAACCTTATTACATAAGTACAATAATATGGTATATGGTTGTATCCCAGTACCAGTAACAACATAACACAATAGCTTCGGCTCAAGAAAAACAATGGATCCGTATCCATCACAATCACAACTAATATTTCGTTATAGATACAACTCTGTCGCAGTAAAAGCCCTAACAGACGACCAAAATTTGGTTTGGTCCGAACCACGAACTTGGTTGGCTCCAAACCAAATTTGGTCATCTGTTAGGGCTATAAGCCATCACCATTTTTTTTTTAATTAGGAAACATTATAATTGGGAGACAAAATTAAATGATAAAATGATCAGATTAGTTTCTAATAAATAAGATAAGAATAACCCTGAATAACCCGTGCCTATAACAGAACTATAACCGCTTCTTTATCGAGGTTTTTTTTACCGAAATAATTATTTTAACGGCATGAGTCCACTATTATAAAGTATGGGAGTGAAACGGAACGCAGCTGAATACCTGAACTGTCATACGGTCATGTCACTTTTAAACGTCAAAAGAGATGTGCAATTTTACAGTAGTGACTAAAATCTTAAATAACTATGATCTCACACTCCTTTTTTATTTTAATTTAAGTTTAAATAATTAATTAGGTAGTCCGTAACAATGCAACAGTCACCGTTTGAGAACATTTTCAACATAATTGGTGGTTTATCCGAGGGGAATGAGAAGCCCATGAAACATGGATTTTATAACGCCTTTGCCCTATTCATACTGGTTGTTTGCTGTGCCGCTGTTTATGTGTTGTTCCTTATATTAGAACCGTTCTTTAAGCCACTGTTTTGGGCTTTGCTAGTCGGTTCTCTACTGCACCCATTCAAGTACAAACTGTCTAAAAAGTTGAAGTCATGGTTTGAAGATTTGGAGAAAAGTAATACATCTGTGATATTTGGTTTAATGGTTTTACCTGTGAATGTTGTCAATTTCGCTTCAGACACCGTGGGACATCATTTCATAGAACACTACAAGGTAATAAATTAATAAACTTATGATAAAACATCAAATATGTAATTTCTAGTTGATAAAATTTTAAATCTAAGTACTGACAGGTGTAAAAATTTAAATAACAAATTATCAATATGTCAAAATGACATATTAGATAAAACTAATACTATGAATAAACATAGTGGTTTATTTACTACCTCCAGTTGCTTAAAAAAATATCATAACTCCTATATTTACTTTACAATCATAATATGTCTGATAACAATGTCACAATAGAAAACCATTTATTTTTAAGTTATTGGTCCAAGCAACATGAGTCAAGTTCAAAGACAAATCCTAGTTCTTTGTCTTATTATTAAAAAAAAATTCCCATGGCAATATTGGTGCTCTCAACAAGAGACCATTCCTGCCAGTGTTGTCTTGCATTTTAATCTTCCAGTCCAATTTGATTTTTCTCTTTTTTATCTTGCCAGCAGATTTTTTATTTTCAAGGTAGTAGATAAGAAGTCTAGTTCTATCAACACAGTATTCACAAAATGTATATTTATTTATTTTCAGACTGTAATAGGCTTACTGTCTGCCATATTCGTACTGCCATGGCTGTACAATGCCATCCCCCGCAGTCTGGTCTGCTTGTTCTGGCAACTGAGCAGCTTCATCAGTTTCTCGACTACATTGCTCATTAATTTCTGCAGTTCGTACATTGTAAGTTTACAATTATTGTTTGTCGTACAATGCTGCATATAATGCAGTGTCATTATTTTTATGGAAACTTAAAAAAAAGTTACAACAGCCTCATTCATTAAAATTGACTAAAGTCTAAGCCAAATATTCAAATAAAGCAGTGTTTTTGAGTGTATCTGGATCAAAGTAGACTCAATGCGACTGGTATTGTTATAGCTGACAAAACTCCCATCTTAACACTATGAATATTGATTCTTTGCCTTTAAACTTTCAACCAAGTTTTTCTTTTTTAATTTCAATTCTGAGTGTGTAATCCACAATGACTCAAAATGATAAATGCAATTGAAGCAAATTAATCTACACTTGGTACTGACACAATGGTAAAAGGAAAACCATGATTTATCCAAACCATAATTAATCACTTAATGGGTAATATATAAACATTCCCTATTTGTAATAAGTAGCTAATGAATGGAATTAAGTATATTAACAATAGTAATTTGTATGGTTAATGTCATCCTTATTTGGGGACAATAATAATGTGTAATTTAAATGTGCAAACTTGTATTTTCCAGAAACTTATTTTTTTGCAAAATATGGAGATTGTATGCTTTTCCTTCTCAGAATCACAAATACTTCATTATCCTTGTATTTCATTTTGTGTGTCTTTGTTCATACACTCTTTAGATAGGAGTGTTACAGAGTTAAGCCCAAAATTTGAAAAAAAAAATGTTTTTTTTTCTCATTCAGTTTGATAATGCTCCTAATTCAAACTTTTTGTGTTGAGTTGAGTTAAGGTTTCCGACCGACCCATATGTAATATAGCATGCAGTTTAAAATATGTATACTGTATTGACTCCATTAACAAAATAAACCAAATGAAAGCAAATGTTACTGAAAAAAACTACTCAAACTTAAAAATGAAATTAATTAAAACATTGCATTAGATTGAGTTTATGACTTACTTACTTTAATCCCTTTTTCCAACCAACAAACCAAAGAAACCTATGTCATCCATATAGTGACCATAGTGGCCAGAAGAAAAGTGGAATTACTATAAGTACCTACTTAAAAGTTTGTACCAACTAAAAAGTCCCTGATAACATTCTATCTCTATTTAACACACAAGAAATTAACTGCTGACAAATGCTCAAATTAACTACATAATATTGTTTCACAGACCCTAACAGTAGCACTTGCTTATATAATAAGCATATGCACGCTATGGAAACCAGAAAGAGCGGGCATTTTTAAAGCAACCTCTCAATTCTTGTGGCTGGTGATCACAAGCTTCTTAGCCAGTCTTACTGGGTCCCTCCAGGTGTACACATTTGTACTGCTGCAAGGATTGTGCGTCGCTGGTTTTGCGCTGGAAGTCATAGATGTCCATAAACAATTGTTGGTTAAAGGTACAGTGAAGTTTTTACCAGCTTTTATTAAAGTAATTTTAAGTTTTGCGAAAAAATTGCCAGGCTTGACAATGACCCAATCATGGTTAGTTACATTGTCACTTATTCCTATGTTAGACAATCCTACACACTTAATTGTCAAAATCCTAAAACTAAATATCTCCGCCCTGATCCGTGCCTGGCCCAAAGGTGCCCATTACGCCAGCTGCATTGCCGCGCTGGACTGCAATGGAAACCTGCTGGACCAGCCACGAGCCTGAGCGGGGATCACAGCCTCGATCTCGTAGTCGGCGACCGAGCTCCCTAAATAAGTTTAAGTTAGTATGTCTTAGTGGTTTCAAATCTTGAAAGTTGAAAGTAATTGGCCCTGTAAGCATGTCTTACTATTGTGTAGGTAAGTATACTTAGTATGTAAAGCAGGGTCCGATAAATAGTACGAGTACGACAAACTTAAGCGGAAAAGTTGGGAGGGTCTTCTAAAATTATTGGTAACTTTATAAGTTCCAACTTTTATACAAAACTAGTTTAAATCGTTCTATGTAGTTCAATGCCATATCTATTGAATAGCTGCTAAAAGACAAATGATAAACATTTTAGCACAATCATGAATCAAACGTAAAGAATGTATTCCTACGAATTAATAAGGCCATCTTAATTTCTTCGAACACCTTTGCTCAGATGAGTCAGCGATGTGTCATGCTCGTTTCAAACGGTAAATATGTTGCTCAGGTAAAGGTGAATAACACTGAGTTTAAGCAAAAACAAAGATAGATATAATCTAAACTAAATAAACAAAGACCACACTTTTAATGTTTGTTTTTAGATCCTGAAACATCAGCTTTCGTCGCTATCCACAAAGTACTTACGAACACACATAACCAAGATGCAACCACACCTGAAGATAAAATCCCAGAACAGAGTGCCAGCGAGCAAGAGTCCACTCCTGAAAAAGACACTCCATCTCCTATCACTCCTGATGCCGCAGTCAAGAGAGGCAGTTGGGCAGACAGCGACCAAATAAACAGCTCCCCGCGACACGCCAAAATGCTTTACAAAACTCGAACTCTATCCGCCTTACCATTATCTAATACGAAAACGAAATCCGCTTTCGAAAACCGACTCATTGCATCTTTCAAACAGAGATCTTTAGATGAAAACTATATGAAGAACAACTTCAACAGCGATGATGAGACGGCCTTGTACTTCAAGCTCCTGTTCTTTAGTTGCCTCTGTATGCTTGTGTGGAAGCATATATGGCTACTACCCGTTATGCTCTTCTTTTTGGCGATCCATGTTCTGAAGAGACTGTTGGACTTCTTCGGCGTATGGCTATTCTGCGAAAATCATTACAATAATGTCATGGGCAAAGTCAAATGTTGGTGGTCTGACAGGTATGTCAATCGGTATTTCATAGTACTAAATACACAATTATGTCACGCGTGTATTCCCAAACGGGTTAAGCACATCATCATCATCATCATCATCAGCCTATATACGTCCCACTGCAGGGCACAGGCCTCCTCTCAGTATGAGAGGGCTTTGGCGATAGTTCCCACGCGGGCCCAGTGCGGATTGGGAACTTCAGGCACAACGTTGAATTACTTCGTCGCTGTGTGTAGGTTTCCTCACGATGTTTTCCTTTACCGAATAGCTCGTGATAAATATCAAATTTGGTATCGCACTTAAATTCTGAAAAATTCAGAGGTGCGAGCCCGGGGTTTGAACCCACGACCCTCTGCTTGAGAGGCCACAGTTCGAACCGCTGGGCTATCATGGCTTTTTAAGAGTAGAGCACACGGAACGCTAAATAGCAAAAACCATGTCTTCGTCACGTTTCGTAGCCACTTCTCACATTTTCTACGTTTTCAGTTAAGAGTTACAATAGTGGCAGGTTGCTAGTCTGCCCCTAAAATATGCCTTAACCTATTCCCTTAGTCGCCTCTAACGACATCCAGTGTGTAATCTAGACCCGACACCACACGGCTTAGTAATAGTTTATTATAATCATTCTAAACTTAAAGACAAGCTATTTCAAAGAACTGTAAACTAGTGTGACAAGGTTGTAGACAGATTTGCATGTAAATTCTAGACTTGCATAATACATGTAGCTTTGCATACATAATGAGCGATGACGCGCTTTATTTCTGCTAATTTTGAAGTGATTTATTGTATGGTTACTTCTGATATCGATGATAACATTAAATTCTGAGAATTACCTTGTTTTAAAGCTTTACTGTGAAACCTTCATCCGAATGGCATCAATGAATCAACATTATGTTAAATGCATTCAATAAACAACCAGTTTTATCACACTAATATTATATTATAAATGCGAAAGTTCGCTTGTGTGTATGTTTATTACATATTCACGCCCAAACGGTTGGACTAATTTTGAAGAAACTTAGTATGCAGAAAGCTGACATTCTGGATTAACACATAGGCTATTGTATCCCGGAAAAACCATATAATTGACAAAATCGCGGACGTTTTAGAAACAGGTCAGGTCAAGAGTACCCGAAATCGACGAGCATGTATGAAGAGACTAATGAATGTGGATGAAGCAAAAGAAGTATGTCAGGATCGTAGCAAGTGGAACAAAGTGGTCTCTGCCTACCCCTGTGTAAAAGAGGCGTGACTGTATGTATGTATGTAAAAAACATATTATTAGATCCCGTGGCATTGCGATAAAACAACTACGCAAACGGAGTTGCTGGCAACAGCTAGTTAAAAATAAAACTACCGTGAGACTCAGTCGTGGTGAAATAAAAGGGATACTCTCACGTCTTCACTTATTAGCTCGACATGTTTCGGGGTGCTGCGGTGCGTTGCTCGCGATGATGAGTGACGGTATTAATCCGAAATATGTTGAGCTAAAGACACAGATGATGATGAAATGATGATGATGATGATGTTGGGTTTACAATAACACCTTTTCATCTGTGGGTTTTGTAAGAGGCAACTAAGGATATAGGTTATACTCGTAGTAGAGGATCCCTCGGTCGGTCGGTCGAGGGCGCCCTCGAAGATCGTATATCGACCAGATCGGCGATGTGCTAAAGGGAGGCCAAATTAAGAGTACCCGAAACCGTCGAGCGTGTATGACGAGAGTGATGAATGTTAGTGAAGCGAAAGAGGTATGTCAGAATAGAAGCGAGTGGCGCTCTGTTGTCTCTGCCTACCCCGCAGGGAATAAGGCGTGACGGTTATGTATGTATGTATGTAGAGGATCCCGCTATGCAACGACCTTCACCGAGCTGGTTAATGGATCAAACAATTTTTATGTAATTTAATATATCAAAAAATGTATTGCATAAGGGTTGCTTAGCAAATTTTAATCCAGGATATTTTTAATATATTTGTTGACATATTAAATTACATAAAAATATGTTTGATTCATTAACCAGCTCGGTGAAGGTCGTTGTATGGCGGGATTTTAGACTATTAAGGTATATTTTAGGCGAAAAGCTAGCAACCTGTTACTATAGAACCTTTGAACTTAAAACCTGAAAAATATGCTAGAAGCGGCTATGTAACGTGAAATAATCATGGATTTTTTATGTAGCGTTATGTGTGCTCTGCCCACACCATTCGGGAAAACAGGCATAATGTATCTGTGTGTATGTAACCAGCCTTGTGTTTCAGGCAATCGGCGGCGGTCCCGGCGCACATTCGCGGCATGAGAAAGATCTTGTCAACGTGCAATAAGAGTGTCAGAGACATCGCCTACGGTTCCGTTGATACCGTCTCCACGTGCATCGTCATCATCGGGCTAATATCCTTCCTTGTAGTCGCTACGGTGTTCATCTGTATACAGGTCTGTATTTTCCTTGTGATTTTCCCTTCATTGCATTCGCACATTCTCGTTATATGTATGTCGCAGGCGGATTGCATAATCCGCCGTTTTACATTACGCCTAGCCGTTTTGCAAAACAGCGCCGTTTTGTAAAGCGGCGGCTCAACGTTCAGCCGGATTGTAATTGCGAAACGTTCTTCAAAAAGGCGGCCCACGTTTAGCCGCATTGTACTACTACCAATATTGTAGGGTGACCATGAAATGTTGAAAATGAAAATATTGAAATCAAGGTGTTTTAATTAGTAGTTGACTTATTTCAAAATAATAATTTCCGAACTTTTATAAAAAAAATTACTAACCTCGAAGGCCAAGGCGGGACCTCGCTGCGCTTCGCTCCCGCCTTGGCCTTCTAACCTAACCTGTCCGAGTCGTATCTGCTCCGAGGGGGTCATCCTCGCTCGCTGCGCTCGCTCGGCCAAAGCGGCGGCTAATATCTCGCCGTATTACATTATGCCTAGCCGCATTGAATAACGTTTAGCGCCGAATTCATTCCGGCGGTTTTTCATTCAGCCGCATTCAATCCGGCTAAACGTTGAGCCGTCGCATTACAAAACGGCGCTATTTTGCAAAACGGCTAGGCGTAATGTAAAACGGCGGATTATACAATCCGCCTTCGACATGTATACAAGGTGGCATATAATTGACCGTGACGACCAGTGGTCCGGTATACGCGTCTCAAAACTTTTGTAAAAAAAATCCTGAAAATGTTCATTATTGACCTTGTGGGATACAAGTGTCTCATCGATTTACAGGTGAATGCGCCCTGTATATCGGAAATCTATGAAGCTACGCTATAGCTATGCCTAATTACCTATACAAAACTATACATACATTTGTATTCCCAAATCGGACATGCAGATCACATTGCGGCATAAATTTGTATTGCCCCATATCGCCACTGGAAAAAATCAGATAAAAAATGTAATCTAATAGTGCTACATAAAAGGGTGTTAAAAGCGACATAGGTGATTCTCGCCCAATAAGTCTGGTTTGATGGTTTCCCATCTTTATAAAACGTTCGTCAAGGTCATCGAGCGTCGAATCGCTGGACAACTTGAGAAGTGCCAGCCACAAGTTTTCCTCTACTGATCATCTCCATCCCTTTAACTTAATAATAGAAAAAGTGGACAAATATAACAGTCCTCTGTACCTAGAATTTGTATACTCAAAAGCCTACAGTTTGACAGGTGAGTATACTTTTCTAAAATTAGCGTATTTTTTCAGATATATTCTGAAGCGATTGTCGTAGTACAACTGAGTGGCAGTTTGTTGAACAGCACTTTTGTACAGAATAGCGAACTACACGCGTATTTACCCGAAGGCTGGGAAGAGAAACTTGACTCACTCATCGACAATGCCTACACTTATGGAAAGGAAGGAATATCGACGGGCGTAAGTACCTACATATTAAGCCGTAACCAGGGATCGTTACCGGTATTACTAAAAACTAAAATATCTCCTTTAATTCGGAATTTAGCAAGTGAAACAAAGTGGTCTCTGCCTACTAAAGAGGCGTGACGGTATTTATGTATGTATGTAATTCGGAATTTTAGCTGGGTTTTCCTAGATAGTATTTAGGTAAGCCTGCGAAACTACGACATTAAATAAAATAAACCTGCCAAGTACGAGTCGGACTCGCGCACGAAGGGTTCCGTACCAAAAACTGCAAAAAATCAGAATTTTTGTATGG